>JACEFZ010027646.1:157500-255000 GCA_014155875.1 Cepaea nemoralis | reverse complement strand
ATGGCTCTCCACAGATCTCAGTCTTTGGCTTTCTGGATCAACTCTGCTGCTGATATTCCTCCGTGCCACCGTCTCAATCCATCCAGCATCACTTCTCTTGGTCTACCTCTGCCTCTCTTCCCCTCGATCTTTCCAGTTGTTACGATGTTCTCCAATGCCTCTCTTCTCATCACATGACCGAAGAAAGATGTTTGTCTCTGTCTTATTGTTGTATATAATGTTCTAGTTTCATTAGCCTGTTTCAGGCAGTCGTCGTTAGTTACTCTGGCAGTCCAAGGAATTCGCAACATTCGTCTCAGGAACCACATCTCTGTTGCTTCTAATTTCTTCTTAATTTGTTCATTTACATTCCAAGATTCACTGCCATACAGCAAAACTGGTTCTACATAGCATTTCAGCACTCTCTTTCTTACATTCAGTGATAGTGACTTATTGCATAAGATACTCTTCATTTTCTGAAATGCGGCTTTTGCCTGCCCTATTCTGCTCCTAATCTCTGTTGTACATCTTCCATCTGATGTTATAAATGCCCCTAGGTATCTAAAATTATCAACTTGGTTAAGGATTTTCCCTTCTATTTCTATGTCACATTTTGGTGTCACCATTTTCTTTGATATTACCATTGTTACTGTTTTCTTGATATTCAAGGAGAGTCCTTTCCTTGCACTCTCTGTTACTACAACGTCTAATAATTGTTGTAGGTCTGTTGAATTATCCGCCACCAATACTGTGTCATCTGCATAGCGTATATTATTTATATTATAACCTCCAACTAGTATTCCTGGCATCTCTTTGATCTCTCTCATTATTACTTCGCTATACAGGGAGAAAAGATCTGGTGACAAGACACACCCTTGTCGTACTCCTAGCTTTATCTGTTCGTAACTACCCTCTTTATTTCCCATTTTAATTGCTGCTACTTGGTTACAGTAAACATTCTTTATTATTCTTAAATCTTTTCCATCAGTGTTGATATCTTCCAACATTTTAATCAGTTCATCATGTTTTACTTTATCAAATGCCTTAGTATAATCTATGAAGCACAAATATATGTCTCTCTGTTTCTCTATTGACCTTTCTATTAGTGTCCGTAATGTATAAATTGCATTGTTTGTGCCCTTTCCTTCCACAAATCCATACTGTTCTTCACTAATTTCCATTTTTATTTTCTTTTTGGTTCTTCTCATTATGATTCTGAGTAGAAGCTTAGTGATATGGTTTATAAGGTTAATTGTACGAAAATCTTCACAATCAATTGCTCCTGGTCTTTTTGGTATAGCTATAAATACAGATTTCAGCATATCACTGGGTAAATATCCACTGCTGTAAATATCATTCAACACTTTGGTCAATATATCTACTCCAAATTCTCCCAATACTTCCAATTCTTCTATTGTGATTTCATCTGGCCCAGCTGTTTTTCCTTTCTTCATACGTTTCATAGCGTCAGCGACTTCTTCTTTCAGAATAGGTGTACCTTCTAAGTTACTATCTTCTGTTAATTCTTCCCTTTCTCCTTCATATAATTCTCTTATATACTCATTCCACCTCTTCATTATAGCATCTTCCTCTAATATTATCTTTCCTGTTTTTGATTTCAAACACCCTGTATTTATTCTTATTTTTCTTCCTGTAAGCTCACTGATTTGTCTGTGCATATTTTTTGTATCTTTAAAATGGAATTTAATTCAATTTTTTTGCATTGCTCGTTTAACCAACTTTCTTTAGCCTTCCCACATTTATCTTTTATTTCTTTATTTATCTTAGCATATTCTTGTTTGTCATTTTTACTCTGTTTTCTTTTGTCCATCAGTTTTAAGATATCTTCATTCATCCATTTTTTCTTAGCTATTTTGTCTCTCTCCGGTAATACTTCTTTGCTAGTTTGATGAATGGAGTCCCTTAACATTTCCCATTGTTCATCTATACTCTGTATTTTAGTTATTGCATTGTACCTATTTTTCACAGTCACTCTGTATTGTTCTTGCATTTCTTTATCTATTTTCAGAACCTCTTTATTAAGTCTCATGTTCTTAACCATTTTCCCCCCTCTCTTTAATCTTACTTTTATTTGTCCACATAGTGGTACATGATCACTAGTATTACAGTCAGCACCAGGCATTGTCTTTACATTAATTAAAGCATTTCTAAATCTTTTATGAATTAGTATGTAGTCAATTTGGTTGCGTATTTTCTTATCAGGGCTTATCCATGTGTACAGTCGTCTTTTATGGTGTTTAAACCATGTGTTTCCAATTATCATATCATTGATATTTGCCCATTCTATTAGCTTTTCCCCTCTTTCATTTCTTGTACCTAAACCATAATTCCCCACTACATCCTCCATTTTTCCCTTTCCTACTTTTGCATTAAAATCACCAAGTATTATTTTTATTTCTTGTGATCCAATTTGTGATCCAATTTGTTTATGTTTACAACATTCATTTGACAATGTTTTTTTCCTATGTGAATGCACTATGTACTGATGAACGAAAGATGAGTGATTGGAAGGGCCGAATGTAATGACGGGCCTGCATGCCCAATTTGTTACCCTTCGAAAATAAAGTTCGTTCGTTTGTTTGTTCATTCGTTCTCTCACGGCTTGACCCTCTCTCACCATCTCACTGTGTATCATTATCTCATTGCATCTCACTGTCTCACTCCCTGTTGCTCTCTTACTATCACTCTCTCACTGTCTCTCTCTTTCACTATCTCTCAATCTTCCACTGTCTGTTCTTCAATCTCACCATTTCTCTCTTTCACTGTCTCTCACTGTCTGTCCTTCAATCCCACAATCTCTCTCTCTTTCACTGTCTCTCACTCTCTCATTGTCTGTCCTTCAATCTCACAATCTCTCTCTTTCACTGTCATAATTGTTCATTATAATTGTTCACTATAATTGTTTAACTTTTGACTGTTCACTATATATGTGTATGCATGTGGAAGAGAGAGAGAGAGAGAGAAAGTGGGTGTCAGAGAGAGTGAGAGAGTGAATGTGTGTGTGTGCATGTGCATGCGTGTGTGTGGAGAGAGTGATTGAGCGAGAAATAGTGAGGGATGTGTCAGTGCATGCTAGCGTAATTGTATGTGTGAGAGTGAATGAGGGAGTGTGTGTGTTCATGCGTATATGTGTGAGAGAGTGTGATTGAGAGAGTGTGTGTGTGTGTGTGTGTGAAGGATTGTGAGAGAGAAAGAGAGTGAGTAAGTGAGTGAGGAGTGAATGAGTGAGAGAGTGAGTGAGTGAGTGAATGAGTGTGTATGTGTGTGTGAGAGTGAGAGAGAGAAAGAAGTAAAAGAGTGAGTGAGTGCGCTAGGGTAAGATAGAGTGAGTGAAAAATTGAGTGATAGCGTGAGGGTGTGTGTCTGTCTGTGTATGAGTGAGAGAGTAAGGAGAGTTAGAGATAAAGTGAATGAAGATGGAGAAAGTGAATGAATGAGGGAAACAGTGAGTGTGTGTGAGAGAGAGTGAGACAGTGGGAGAGTGGATGTGTTAGTGTGTGCGTGTGCGCGCACATGCGTGTGAGTGTGTATATGAAAGAATGCAGAGAGTGAGAGAGAGAGAGAGAGAGAGAGAGAGAGAGAGAGAGAGAGAGAGAGAGAGAGAGAGAGAGAGAGAGAGAGTTGAGCAGACGCATGTCATGTAACATGCATGTCATGTAACACACAAATCCTTATGTTTGTGTATTCTCATCTGTCATATTATCAGGTAAATACCATTTGATTTTATCATGTATAATATAAACTTATGTACATTACTGTAGTTTGAGTGAGAGAGTCAGTGAGTGTGAATGAGAGACAGAATGAGTGAGTGTGAATGTGTGTGTGTGTGTGTGTGTGTGTGTGTGCCTGTCTCTGTGTGTATCTGTGTGTGTGTGTGAGCATCACTATTTTTTACGTCACACACTGTATATGTACACGTTTTACTCCATGTTTAACATTTTTATGAGTCTGCTCACGACAATTGTCAGTGTATGTGTGTGAGTAAAGTGTGGGAGTTTGTTCATACTAGTTTCAATGCTCACGTGAGGCATTGTTATGTGTCTAGATGTGAGGATGTGTGAGTGTGTGTGTGGAAGATGTGTGTTAGTGTGGGGATATGTGTGTATGGGGGAAGTGTGGGTGTTTGGGTGGGGTGATGCGTTTGGATGGGTTGGGGTGTGTGGGTGTTGGTGGTTAGTGAGATTTGTGGGTGTTGGTGAGATGTGTGGATGGATGTGTAGGGGTGAAAGTAGAGGTGTGGGGATGGGTGTGGGGATTGTGTGTATGCGGGGGGGATGTGTGTGTGGGGAGTGGGTGGAGGATGTGTGTGGGTGGTTGGGGGAAGTATGTGTAGGTGCTGGGTGTGTGGTAGGGGATGGTGTGTGGTGGATTGGGGATGTAAGGCAGGTGGGAAGAAGTGTATGGTGTGGGTGTGTGGGTATGTGTGTGGTGTGTTGGTTGGGGATTGTGTGCATGGTGTGTGGGTGGGGGTATATGTGGGTGGTGGGGATAGTGGTGGTGGGGATAGTGTGTGTGTGTGGGTGGGGGATATATGGTGAGGTGAGTAGGGAATGTGTGATGGTTGGGGAAGCATGTGTGGGTGGTGGGGGTGTGTGGGTAGGGGATGTTGTGAGTGGCTTAGGGATGTGTAGGTGGTGAGGGATCTGTATGTGTCGGGGCGGGATGCGTGAGTGGGTGGAGGATGTGTGTTGGTGGGGGGTATGTGTGATCGAGAGGATGTTTGGTTGTGTTGGGGGTGTGTAGGTGCGTAGTGGAGGCCTGTGTGAAGTGAGTGTGTGTTGGTGGATGGGTGGGGAATGTGTATGTGGGTGGAAATAGGTGTGTGGTGTGTTGGTTGGGTATATGTGTGTGGGTGGGGGATTTGTGTGGTTTGTGGGTGGGGGTGAGTGTGGGGTGGATGGGTGAGGGTATCTGTGTGGGTGGGGATATTGTGTGGTATATGGGTGGGGGATATTGTGTGGTGTGTAGGTGAGGGATGTGTGGGTGAGGGATATGTGGGTATGGGATGTGTGGGTGAGGGATATGTGTGTGTGTTGCGTGGGTTGTGAATATTGTGTGGTAGAGGATGTGTGTGATGTGCGGGTAGGGGATGTGTGTGATGTGCGGGTAGGGGATGTGTGTGGTGGGGGATGTGGCTTAGGGCATGTGTGGATGGGTGAATGATGTATGTGTGGGTGGTGTGATGTGTGTGAGTGGATTGGGGATGTATAGGTGGTTAGGGAGATGTGTGGGTAGGGAGATGTCAGTTGGTGGGGATGTGTGTGTATGGTTTGGGGATGTGTGAGTGGATGTGCGATGTGTGGGTTGGTGGGGGATGTGTGTGCGTGGGTGGGGAATATGTGGTCGATGGAGGTGTGGTTGGGGGATGGGTGGTTGGAGGTGTGGGTGGGGAGAGGATGTGTGGGGGGGGATGGTTGTGTGGATTAGGATGTGTATGTGGGTGGGCTTGGGATGTGTGGGTTGGTGGGGGATGTTTGTGTGGGTGGGGAGTGTGTTTGGGTTGGGGTAACAGGTGAGGGCAGTGTGTGTGGGTGGGGGATGTGCGGGAGGTGGATGGGTCGGTTGGTGGGGTATGTATGTCTCCCTGGGTGTGTGTGGGTGGGGGATGTGCAGGAGGTGGATGGGTCGGTTGGTGGGGTATGTATGTGTCCCTGGGTGTGTGTGTGTTGGTAGGTGGGGTGTGTGTGTGGGTGGGGTGATGTGTGGGTAGGTGGGATATGGGCCTCATAACATGGTAATTTGCCTTGTTTATGTTTACAACATTCATTTCACAATGTTTTTTTTTCTTCTTCCTATGTGAATGTATAATGCTCTTGATGAACGAAAGATGAGTGATTGGAAGTGCCGAATGTAAGACGGACCTGCATGCCCAATTTGTGACCCTTGTAAAATAAAGTTGATTTGATTTGATTTGTCTCTCACTATCTGTACTTCAATCTCACCATCTCTCTCTTTCACTGTCTCTCACTGTCTCTCATGGTCCTTCAATCTCACCATCTCTCACTTTCACTGTCTCTCACTGTCTGTCCTTCAATCTCACCATCTCTCTCTTTCACTGTCTCTCACTATCTGTCCTTCAATCTCACCATCTCTATCTTTCACTGTCTCTCACTGTCTGTCCTTCAATGCCACCATCTCCTTTCACTGTCTCTCTTTCACTGTCTCTCACTCTCTCACTGTCTGTCCTTCAATCTCACAAACTCTCTCTTTCACTGTCTCTCACTGTCTGTCCTTCAATCTCACAATCTCTCTCTTTCACTGTCTCTCACTCTTTCACTGTTTGTCCTTCAATCTCGCAAACTCTCTCTTTCACTGTCTCTCACTGTCTGTCCTTCAATCTCACCATCTCTCTCTTTCACTGTATCTCACTGTCTGTCCTTCAATCTCACCACCTCTCTCTTTCACTGTATCTCACTGTCTGTCCTTCAATCTCACCATCTCTCTCTTTCACTGTCTCTCACTGTCTGTCCTTCAATCTCACCATCTCTCTCTTTCACTGTCTCTCACTGTCTGTCCTTCAATCTCACCATCTCTCTCTTTCACTGTCTCTCACTGTCCTTCAATCTCACCATCTCTCTCTTTCACTGTCTCTCACTGTCTGTCCTCCAATCTCACCATCTCTCTCTTTCACTGTCTCTCACTGTCTGTCCTTCAATCTCACCATCTCTCTCTTTCACTGCCTCTCACTGTCTGTCCTTCAATCTCACAATCTCTCTCTTTCACTGTCTCTCACTGTCTGTCCTTCAATCTCACCATCTCTCTCTTTCATGATGGTTGAGCAGCTAGGTGTGGGTGCTTGTGTGTGTGCATGGTTGGGCAGGTTAGGTGTGGGTGCTTGTGTGTGTGCATGGTTGGGCAGGTTAGGTGTGGGTGCTTGTGTGTGTGCATGGTTGGGCAGGTTAGGTGTGGGTGCTTGTGTGTGTGCATGGTTGAGCAGGTTAGGTGTGGGTGCCTGTGAGTGAGCATGCTTGCATGACAGTGTGACTTTCATTGGTGAGACATTGTCCAGTGCTGTTACTGGTTGTGATTAATTCAGTGTGTTTGTCTCATGTCTGAAGGAAGATCTTCAAGAAGGACTTCACTACAGCAGAAGCCACAACAGGCAGGATGTCAGGTGCAGGACAGCCCAGCAGCTGCAAGGATAGAACTCTACAGTACTTTGACTTGGATAGTTCTGCCAGTTTGGACAAACCCATAGATGTCCCAGTCACAGGTGAGTCCACTCTGGCAGTCTGCCGGGCCTGAAACTCTCATCACCATAGCTGTCCCAGTCACAGGTGAGTCCAATCTGGCAGTCTGCTGGGCCTGAAACTCTCATCACCATTATAAGCTATGTTGCTGGTGCAAAGATTAGTATCTGGGTGTGGAGAGATCTGTACCTAGATGTGGGGAGATCTGTACCTAGATGTGGGGAGATCAGTATCTGGATGTGGGGAGATCTGTACCTAGATGTGGGGAGATCTGTACCTAGATGTGGGGAGATCAGTATCTGGATGTGGGGAGATCTGTACCTAGATGTGGGGAGATCAGTATCTGGATGTGGGGAGATCTGTACCTAGATGTGGGGAGATCAGTATCTGGATGTGAGGAGATCTGTACCTAGATGTGGGGAGATCTGTACCTAGATGTGGGGAGATCAGTATCTGGATGTGGAGAGATCTGTATCTAGATGTGGGGAGATCAGTATCTGGATGTGGGGAGATCTGTACCTAGATGTGGGGAGATCAGTGTCTGGATGTGGGGAGATCTGTACCTAGATGTGGGGAGATCAGTATCTGGATGTGGGGAGATCTGTACCTAGATGTGGGGAGATCAGTATCTGGATGTGGGGAGATCTGCACCTAGATGTGGGGAGATCAGTATCTGGATGTAGGGAGAACAGTATAAGGATGTGAGGAGATTTGTACCTAGATGTGGGGAGATCTGTACCTAAATGTAACAGGAAGAGAGAATATAAAGGATAAGAAGACATAGTTTCCTATACTTGGATGCTCAAAGACGAAGAAGTGCAACACCGACTGCTAGTGGGCCAGAGAAAGAAAGAATAACAAGAAGGAGATCAAGAGCACTTTATACATTCTCCTCAGTTAACAAGAAAAAGGGTAGAGAGTTAGAAAATTCTAGGAGTTCTTCAGGCGGGGAATATACTGTTGTATACCTCAGACAAAAGATTACACTGTTGGACTGTAACAGGATCAATGAGTTTGCACAACAAACTATAAACTAAACAAAACAAATTAAGAACAACAAAATTAGGCTTTAATTGACAGAATTGCATGATTCAGGGACAAACAGACATCCAGAAATATCAAACAACTGATGCCTACAGATATGGGAACCTACGTTCCCACAGTGGATATCACTGCTGCCCAACATTGCCATGAACATGACTGGGTACCCACCTCCACAAACCAGTAAAAACATGTCAACTGAGAAATGTCAAAGCAAACAATAACAGTAACAACAGGTATGGGCTTTATATTGATACAACCTCAGGACTCATGAAGTCAGAATGGGTTCCTCTGATGGTGAGGAACACTTGTAACAGGAAGGACTAATCCACATGCAAAATCAGTCCAGTACACTTCCTGGTGTGCACTATGCTCGAGTTAAAAGCAAGCGAAAAAAAAAAAAAAGTCAAAATCTATACAGTTAAAGTGTTTGACATTTTGATATTGTGATATGGGACAGAGGTTCTTGGATGAAACAACAACAAATATGGAATCTAGCAGAATTCAGTATTTAGTCAAAAGGCAAAATAGCTGCAGGGTGTCGTAAGCATAACCAGATCGACATCAAAAACTGTGAGCTAACAGCTTCCTCTCCTTCTTATAGTCCATGCCGGGTGGCATTGGTGATCATGCCTGTCCACAGCCTGCTTTCTCTGATGCTGCTAATTATTTGTGATACCGATGGTCCTCCATGGCATGATGTCTGGCTGACCAGCATCTATTTGACTCCCCCCCCCCCCCCCCCCCCCCCTCCTGTTGAAATGACATGCTCCAGCTTTAGTCGTCTCATGACGTGGCCAAGGATTGTGGACTGCCAGTAACTAATTCTCTGTGTGAGTTAACTCCTCCCTCCAACTGTCTTGATGAAATGACACGCTCCAGCTGTTGTCTTCTCATGACGTGGCCAAGGATTGTAGACTTCCACTTGCTGCCAGTCACCAGTTCTCTGTGTGAGTTAACTCCTCCCTCCAACTGTCTTGATGAAATGACACGCTCCAGCTGTTGTCTTCTCATGACGTGGCCAAGGATTGTAGACTTCCACTTGCTGCCAGTCACCAGTTCTCTGTGTGAGTTAACTCCTCCCTCCAACTGTCCTTGATGAAATGACACGCTCCAGCTGTTGTCTTCTCATGACGTTGCCTAGGATTGTAGGACTTCCACTTGCTGCCAGTCACCAGTTCTCTGTGTGAGTTAACTCCTCCCTCCAACTGTCTTGATGAAATGACACGCTCCAGCTGTTGTCTTCTCATGACGTGGCCAAGGATTGTAGACTGCCACTTGCTGCCAGCACCAGTTCTCTGTGTGAGTTAACTCCTCCCTCCAACTGTCTTGATGAAATGACACGCTCCAGCTGTTGTCTTCTCATGACGTGGCCAAGGATTGTAGACTTCCACTTGCTGCCAGTCACCAGTTCTCTGTGTGAGTTAACTCCTCCCTCCAACTGTCTTGATGAAATGACACGCTCCAGCTGTTGTCTTCTCATGACGTGGCCAAGGATTGTAGACTGCCACTTGCTGCCAGTCACCAGTTCTCTGTGTGAGTTTAACTCCTCCCTCCAACTGTCTTGATGAAATGACACGCTCCAGCTGTTGTCTTCTCATGACGTGGCCAAGGATTGTAGACTTCCACTTGCTGCCAGTCACCAGTTCTCTGTGTGAGTTAACTCCTCCCTCCAACTGTCTTGATGAAATGACACGCTCCAGCTGTTGTCTACTCATGACGTGGCCAAGGATTGTAGACTTCCACTTGCTGCCAGTCACACAGTTCTCTGTGTGAGTTAACTCCTCCCTCCAACTGTCTTGATGAAATGACACGCTCCAGCTGTTGTCTTCTCATGACGTGGCCAAGGGATTGTAGACTTCCACTTGCTGCCAGTCACCAGTTCTCTGTGTGAGTTAACTCCTCCCTCCAACTGTCTTGATGAAATGACACGCTCCAGCTGTTGTCTTCTCATGACGTGGCCAAGGATTGTAGACTTCCACTTGCTGCCAGTCACCAGTTCTCTGTGTGAGTTAACTCCTCCCTCCAACTGTCCTTGATGAAATGACACGCTCCAGCTGTGTCTTCTCATGACGTGGCCAAGGATTGTAGACTTCCACTTGCTGCCAGTCACCAGTTCTCTGTGTGAGTTAACTCCTCTCTCCAACTGTCTTGATGAAATGACACGCTCCAGCTGTTGTCTTCTCATGACGTGGCCAAGGATTGTAGACTGCCACTTGCTGCCAGTCACCAGTTCTCTGTGTGAGTTAACTCCTCCCTCCAACTGTCTTGATGAAATGGACACGCTCCAGCTGTTGTCTTCTCATGACGTGGCCAAGGATTGTAGACTTCCACTTGCTGCCAGTCACCAGTTCTCTGTGTGAGTTAACTCCTCCCTCCAACTGTCTTGATGAAATGACACGCTCCAGCTGTTGTCTTCTCATGACGTGGCCAAGGATTGTAGACTTCCACTTGCTGCCAGTCACCAGTTCTCTGTGTGAGTTAACTCCTCCCTCCAACTGTCTTGATGAAATGACACGCTCCAGCTGTTGTCTTCTCATGACGTGGCCAAGGATTGTAGACTTCCACTTGCTGCCAGTCACCAGTTCTCTGTGTGAGTTAACTCCTCCTCCAACTGTCTTGATGAAATGACACGCTCCAGCTGTTGTCTTCTCATGACGTGGCCAAGGATTGTAGACTTCCACTTGCTGCCAGTCACCAGTTCTCTGTGTGAGTTAACTCCTCCCTCCAACTGTCTTGATGAAATGACACGCTCCAGCTGTTGTCTTCTCATGACGTGGCCAAGGATTGTAGACTGCCACTTGCTGCCAGTCACCAGTTCTCTGTGCAAGGTGTCTCCTCCCAAGATATCTTTATTATCCTTAAGGACCCTTTTAGAAACAAGGAGATCTATTCAACATTTGGAGCAACACCTGATGTTAAATTCATTGATAAGAAAAAAGACTTAATTGGTTCGGTCACTTAGTGAGAATGAAACCAGTGTCACGAGAAGCAAGAGTATACAACATGAAAATGGAAACACCAAGAAGCAGGGAAAGGCCACGAAAAAGATGGATTGACGGAGTTATGAACAACTGAAACACCCACATCTCAGCATACTAAGCGACCAAGCGGGCCCTAGTTCAGAAACCAATCATCAAACAAGCCTACGACGCCTCATGGCATAAGAACAAAAGAAGAAAGAAAAGAAGTATTCTTATCATTCTTCTATGTTTGCTTGCTTGCATGCATTCGCTGGCTGTGAACTCCAGTGTGATGTCATACCGGACTGAGGTTTGTGTGAGTATCCGTTGTCCCATGTCTGGCTCATTGGTGTGCAGACTGGTGGTTCCTCGCCGTGCAGGTACATACTCTCCGACTTCGGAAGAATCAGCGATCCTACTACGCTAGCCAGGACACCGAAGGGACCTGTTGCCCAGGGATGCACGACTAGGACGTGTTAGTAGGTCTTTGGCCAGTATAGAACCTGGCCCTGGTGCCTTGGAAACACCTCTGTGTCCCTTATTCTTCTATAAAATCAACTGATTCCTCATAATTCGTTAATAGTTTACTAATTGTCCATGATTCACTTTCGCTCATCAAGACTGGCTCGATACAGCTCCTAAGAACTTTTTTTTCATCTTCAATGACGATATATTGCACAGAATATTCTTCATACTGTGAATTGCAAGTAATAGCTTAGGATAACATAGAGCAAAACCCATCAGCCTATGGCATATTCACAGCGCCTGTGGCTTAGAGGCCATGAACGAGGTTTCACAATTCCCTGACACACCAAGCCCAGAGCATGTGGACACCGACCCCTTTTCGTTGAGTTCGATGGCATGAGTGTCAGTCGTTCATCAGACAATGGTAAATCATCATCATCCAATGCCTTGCTGGCTGGCAATCATGCCTCTCCACAAATTGTGATCTCTGACATCATGGATCAGTTTGTGTGTTGACTCCCATCTGTGCCATGACACCAGACTGTCAAGAATTTTCTCACGCTGCTTTCCTTTATCTCTTTTTCCACAAATCTTTCCAGTTGTCACATGTTCCAGTTTTTGTCTTCTCATAACGCGGCCAAAAAACTATGACTGGCTCTTTCTGATGATTGTTTTAAGTTGTCTTTGCGACTCAGCTAACTTTAAAACATCTTGATTGCTAATTTTGGCTGTCCAATTAATTTTCAGCAGTCTTCTATAAAACCACATCTCCAAGGCTTCTGGGGATTTTTTCGAATGGCAAATCACTGAATGTAAACAACTTCCTAGTAAATCAGGAAACAATACTGGATTGATGTCGACCTCCTGCAGAGGACATAGAGCTAACATTGCAACTGTACTTCCACTATCACCAACCCTCACTGCCACCTCCTGTAGAGGACATAGAACTAACATTGCAACTGTACTTCCACTATCACCAACCCTCACTGCCACCTCCTGTAGAGGACATAGAGCTTACATTGCAACTGTACTTCCACTATCACCAACCGTCACTGTGACCTCCTGTAGAGGACATAGAGCTTACATTGCAACTGTACTTCCACTATCACCAACCCTCACTGCCATCTCCTGTAGAGGACATAGAGCTTACATTGCAACTGTACTTCCACTATCACCAACCCTCACTGCCATCTCCAGTAGAGGACATAGAGCTTACATTGAAACTGTACTTCCACTATCACCAACCGTCACTGTGACCTCCTGTAGAGGACATAGAGCTTACATTGAAACTGTACTTCCACTATCGCCAACCGTCACTGCCACCTCCTGTAGAGGACATAGAGCTTACATTGAAACTGTACTTCCACTATCACCAACCCTCACTGCCACCTCCTGTAAAGGACATAGAACTAACATTGAAACTGTACTTCCACTATCACCAACCGTCACTGTGACCTCCTGTAGAGGACATAGAACTAACATTGCATCTGTACTTCCACTATCGCCAACCGTCACTGTGACCTCCTGTAGAGGACATAGAACTAACATTGCATCTGTACTTCCACTATCACCAACTGTCACTGTGACCTCCTGTAGAGGACATAGAACTAACATTGAAACTGTACTTCCACTATCATCAACCGTCACTGCCACCTCCTGTAGAGGACATAGAGCTTACATTGCATCTGTACTTCCATTATCACCAACTGTCACTGTGACCTCCTGTAGAGGACATAGAACTAACATTGCAACTGTACTTCCACTATCACCAACTGTCACTGTGACCTCCTGTAGAGGACATAGAACTAACATTGCATCTGTACTTCCACTATCACCAACTGTCACTGTGACCTCCTGTAAAGGACATAGAACTAACATTGCATCTGTACTTCCACTATCACCAACTGTCACTGTGACCTGTAAAGGACATAGAACTAACATTGCAACTGTACTTCCACTATCACCAACCCTCACTGTGACCTCCTGTAGAGGACATAGAGCTTACATTGCAACTGTACTTCCACTATTGCCAACCCTCACTGCCACCTCCTGTAGAGGACATAGAACTAACATTGAAACTGTACTTCCACTATCACCAACTGTCACTGTGACCTCCTGTAGAGGACATAGAACTAACATTGCAACTGTACTTCCACTATCATCAACCGTCACTGCCACCTCCTGTAGAGGACATAGAGCTTACATTGCAACTGTACTTCCACTATCACCAACCCTCACTGCCACCTCCTGTAGAGGACATAGAGCTAACATTGAAACTGTACTTCCACTATCACCATCCCTCACTGTGACCTCCTGTAGAGGACATAGAACTAACATTGCATCTGTACTTCCACTATCACCAACCCTCACTGCCACCTCCTGTAGAGGACATAGAACTAACATTACATCTGTACTTCCACTATCACCAACTGTGACATGTTTGATTGAGTTGCCAGAGGACCTAGTTAGTAGTGTTCTCTGGAGATATATCTTGAATAATAAATACCAAGATAAAGGATATGATTTAGCACGTTTTGTCTAGAGGTCACTCAAATGAGCTAATCATTCCCGCAATAGCCTTTTGGAAAACCACTTTTCTTTTGGCTCAAACCCCCACTGTGAAACCACTATGTATCTACACAGAAATTTATATAAGAAGTAAAATAGTTCACCCAAGGCTAGAGAAGATCTGAACTATTAGCGCCTGTACAACTGAGGATCCATCTCACTCAACATAATGTTGCCAGTGTGCTGTTCGTCCGTCACATAGATCTTTTCTATTTTATTTTGTCAGTATGACCTATATCAGTTTGTCCCATTTCTTTGGGATTGTAGGATTCATTTATTTGTAGACAAACAAACTTCAACAATAACTGTACATTACATCTGTTGGACAAGACATCTACATGACAGTTTCTTGACAAAAGGGAAATATGCATTCACAAGGAATTGTTTACACCACAAGTGTACAAGATAGACATCATGAGATACTTGACAACATCTATACAGGACTTTTCACAATATGTATATCCAACCACAGCACTTAAGACAGTCACCAGAGACAAAACTTGACAGCAACTGTACAAGACATTCTCTTGAGACAGGTACTTAAAACACTGGTTCAATAATACTGTTTATTGAGCTGATGGTGAGTCTAGTGATGACCATTGTTCATCCCATTTGTCATGTCAACATTTCAATAATTACCTACATAAGGTATAATTATGCCGAACATGCATGAAGATAAACATGATACAACACTCCTACACCCTCCTCCAGCTAATAACCAAACTTTCCTCCTCCTCTCCTCTCTAATCACCACTACACCATTGACTTTTATCCTTTCTTCCACTGTTAATGAGGGAAAACCTGAGGCAAGCATAGGGACGTTCTGCTCCACTGGTCTGTTTAATCCTTTTAGCACCTATGATGGTGTTGGACAGCTCAGGTTGCAGTTTTCCCCCATGATGATTTTCCAAGTCTGACTAATTATCCTCTACTGTCACAGTTTGAAGAAAAGTTACAGCCTTGTCTTTCACTGGTGAGTTGACTGTTTATGAAGTTGAGACTTAGGACTTTGCTCTCCTTTTCCTGTAGAGGAAGATCTAAGATACAAATATGTCCCAGTCTTCTTCCTTCTCCTCAGTCTATCTCACGTACTTAACAAGTCTTCATTCTGAAACACTGTGTGAGCACCAGGCTGGAGATTAACTAAGATAAGTCCTAGCCAACAATCCATTGCACCAGTCATTTCACAAGTTGTCTTGAATGAGGTTCACCACCATAGACTTGTTGTTCAGTTCTCAGATGACATTTGATTGACTCAAAGATCACTGTCCAGTTCACCACATTTGTAGTGCTTCAGATTGTGTCATGCTCCCATTTATGCATTCAGCTGTTGAGCTGAGAGAAAACTCTTCTTGATATTCCCACATTTTGATAGGGAGTCACATCTGGATCTAGGACTTCTGTTTAGTTGTCCCAGATGATATATGGAAGCCTCTCCTCCATCCTCCTGTTCTCTGTCAATACAAAATGGCACAACATCTCTTTACATTTGTTAAAAGATGATGTGATCATACACTAACATACACAGATGGAGATGGGGAAGGTTAAGGTTGATGATGTAGTGAATTTCACTGTGATGCACTGTGGCAATCACAAGACCATATGCTGAGACAGGGTAGCTGAACACAATTACAAGCATTCATGTGGTCTAAGTTCCACCATGTTTGAACCACAGTAGACCTGGGCACAAGGAGGACCAGACACAGTACAGCAATCATTGTGACATAGCAACATGGGACAGGCATTGTGAAGGGAAATGGAAAATAGGCATTTACAACTGCAATATGCATTATGTATTAACTAATGGCATTTACCCAATTAGCAGACCAGACATCCATTCCTATGGCTGTGATGTCGGTGCATGAATGTCCTATTCCATATACACTTACACAGCAATGCCAGACCTCACCCCTTTTTCACCAGACTTGTCTCACAGGTACATCATCATCATGTGCTCTTTCAGAAGCTCAATTGCATAGCAACTGTTCACATATGCACCAAGCACATATGTGGAAAACATGTTTAGTCCTTGTAAATTTGCATGAGCCATACAATATATTTAGCCAACTAAGACACAGGTTCACACACCTTTCTCAGCGTTTTACAAAGGAACGTGTACATGTTTCATCATTCATTCCGATTCAGACTGCCATATGTTAACTCGCGAGAGCAAAGGTACAGTTGATTCAAGAATAAGTCATCCTAGGCATGAAGAATGCACAGGGGTTTGGGTTTGCGAATCTGCATGAGTGTACCATACATTCATCAAGCATACGCAACCAGTCACATCAAGGGATTGATATGCATTTGGAGTATACAGCGTGAAAGACATGTCAAGGTGGAAGAAGCAGTATTCAGAATACTGGCGCACAGAAGTTAGGTTTTCCACTTTCACATTTTATTCATAAAATACTCTTATATTCTTCTCTTTCGTTCACCAGGTCTAGCCACAACATGAAAGTATGTTTTAAAGTGGTACCTGTTGTCCAGAGAACAATATATTATCAGATCTTTAAGGGCATTGTTGGGTCATCACATCACACTAGCGACCGCTCCCGGTGAAATCCCCGCTCAACTAATTAGATTTTAAAATATGGCCCAGGAATAGCGTGGGCTCATGAATTATTAACCAATGAGAAACACGCGCATACCTCTGCCCTCCCCCAACTCGTTCTAGAACATACAATCTAATAATAGCCCTTCTATTTGGGATGGTCCCCGTTAAGACTTAAGTATCTTTATGAAATGTGTCGGACTGGGAATGGGGAATTCTGTTCCATCATGCTACACCAACCCTCACTGTGACCTCCTGTAGAGGACATAGAACTAACATTGAAACTGTACTTCCACTATCACCAACCCTCATTGCCACCTCCTGTAGAGGACATAGAACTAACATTGAAACTGTACTTCCACTATCACCAACCCTCATTGCCACCTCCTGTAGAGGACATAGAACTAACATTGAAACTGTACTTCCACTATCACCAACCCTCACTGCCACCTTCTGTAGAGGACATAGAGCTTACATTGAAACTGTACTTCCACTATCACCAACCCTCACTGCCACCTTCTGTAGAGGACATAGAGCTTACATTGCAACTGTACTTCCACTATCACCAACCCTCATTGCCACCTCCTGTAGAGGACATAGAGCTTACATTGAAACTGTACTTCCACTATCACCAACCCTCATTGCCACCTCCTGTAGAGGACATAGAGCTTACATTGAAACTGTACTTCCACTATCACCAACCCTCATTGCCACCTCCTGTAGAGGACATAGAACTAACATTGAAACTGTACTTCCACTATCACCAACCCTCACTGCCACCTCCTGTATAGGACATAGAACTAACATTGAAACTGTACTTCCACTATCGCCAACCGTCACTGCAGACGTCGCCCTGGATGATGCTGATGGAGGCCTGTGGTTTGACTTTATAACAGACCTCATGTTTTTATTGTTGCATTCACTACCTCAGATTTGTAGAGCCACCTTACAGCCGCTAATCCTTTGCCTTACCACACTGCAATGAGAACAGACGTTTGTTCCAAAGAGTGTCACCACACAACAGACATAATAAGCAGCTAGTTCCCCCGCCCGTCAGGTGTACAAAATAGGGGCAGTCTTCCACATCATTCTCCTGACGTCATAGGTTGCAGAAAAGATTACCCCCCAAAAATACCAACGTTCTGTCATACAAACTCATTCATGTGCTTCAGTTTTGTATGTCAACTGTCGTGTTTGCCCACTTAACCTGGGTTTGTACCTGGGAGTTATACATATCATCTGCACCCATCACCTTCTTCTGGGAAAGGCTGAACACATGTGTCGAGTGCAGTGACATTGATTCAACATCATCCTTAGTAATTTTAAATGACAAATACAATAAAGAGCCACATCGTTAGCATCATCATCATCACCATTGTCATTAATCATCATCAGTTATGAGAATAGTGATCATACTCATATTCCTCCTCTTCATCATCATCATAATTAACAACATCATCATAATTAACAACATCATCATAATCTTCATCATCAAAATAATCATCATATCATCATTAACATCATAATCGTCGTTTTCATCATCATCATGATCACCGGAGTTGTCGTTATCGTTGGAGTCATCATCATAATCACCATTATCATCATTTTGCAATAATTCAATTCAATTGCAATAACAACCCCCACCCTCCATTGTCTGTCTTTTGTCTGCAGGACGAACAGACAAACTGCTTTCATTACATCTATTATGTTGTCTATCCACATACAGAAACGTACATCACAGAGAAAACATCTAGTCGTATGGACAAAATGTTGTTTGTCCATCAAGAATGATGATGACCATTCGTTTCATCCAGTGGGGTTGAAAGTGTGGAGCTGTGAGTTCTAAGATGGCTGATAAGGCCTATTTTGGCTCGAAATGTTCTTTGACAATGTGGGCAAAGAATGCTTGACGTTCCAGGAGGATGATCTCCTGCAGTGGTTTTTCTGTCCAGCCTTTTCTTTACAGCTCTTGCAGTCCTGGTTGCTTCACACGTGACCGCACCCTTGCGTAATGATGTACGTCACGACTTTCGGTCTTTGGCAGCAGTCTTTCAGGTGTCATGATGAATTCCAAAAGCTTTCAGTGAGATTTTCAGTGTCTGTAAAGCGTTTCCTCTGGCTGCCTTGGGAGTGTTTACCACAATGCAGCTCGCCGTAACAAATTCGCTTAGGGAGCCTGTGATCTGGCATGTGAGTCAAGTGACCAGTCCAGTGAATCTGATTCTTCATTAGTAGAGTGTGGATATTGGGCATGGACGCTCTTTCTAGGACTTCAGTGTCTGGGATCTTGTCCATGGACAAAATAAGAGAATCACAACAAGCAGCGGTAGAATGTAGTGGCGTTAAATACACAACATAACACCAGAGCAGTCTGAAGAGAATTCAGAAAAGATGGGAAACATTGGAACAGTGAATGCTTCTAATTGCATACAAGGTCCCCATTTGCAGGGAAAAGATAGAAGTGTGTCAAAAGAATTTAAAATATTCAAAGCCAAACTCGGACTATAGCGGACGTGTTGGAGTAGTTGATCAGGAACTGCACTGATAACATCATGAACATGGCTAGAAGCAGGCTGGACGTCTGGGTTCCTCACCTGCTAAAGTGAGGGTGACCACCCATTGCTTCTGGCTCTCAAACCTATCCAATGTGAAGAACGTGTCAGATCACAGAGCCACAGACTTCTCATTCAGAATACAATGGCAAACTGCTGAATGTAAAATTGCCTAGCAGATCACACACAGCCAGTATGGGCTGGGTGTGAGTGCTGCAACCTGCAGCGTACGCTCAATTTTATGTCAGATGTGGACTCTAGATACTTTGGTCATAAAATACAACATAACATTCCACTGGGATAATAGGTTGCGTATGAAATCTGTCACAGAATGTCTTCACTGATTTCTCTGGTACATAATACAACATAACATTCCACTGGGATAATAGGTTGCTTATGAAATCTGTCACAGAATGTCTTCACTGATTTCTCTGGTACATAATACAACATAACATTCCACTGGGATAATAGGTTGCTTATGAAATCTGTCACAGAATGTCTTCACTGATTTCTCTGGTACTCGAAAAGGGGCATGCATCTGTCAGAGTGAGTTAGGCATAGAGACCTTTCTTCAGACCCTGTACCAAAGTACATAGTAGTGCTGTGTTAGAGATTGGGGTCTAGTCAATATACAATCTGCTGGCACTTGTGGCTGATTGTATTGATGCTTCCTTCGGCAGGGAAAATTCCAGCCTGGTTGAAAGGCTCCCTCTACAGAAACGGCAGCGGAGTCTACAAGATGGGAGGTTTGACTTGGAAACACACCTTTGATGGGTTCGCAGTGCTGCATCGCTGGACCATCCAGGATGGAGCCGTGTCTTATTTGTCCATGATCCTGGACACTGACCATTACAAGAAGTGTGTCCAGGTGAACAGACTGACTGGCATCAGCTTTGGCAGCTCATTTCCTGACCCCTGTAAAAATATTTTCAGCAGGTTGGTGATATTTGTGACTGTATTTCATTGACTATCATGTTAGGTTGGTTATATTTGTTAATGTCTTTCACTGACTGTCATTTCAAGTTGCTGATAATTGTTGGCTCTTTCACTGACTGTATGTCTGGTTGATGATATTTGTTACTGTCTTTCATTGACTGTCATCTGGTTGGTGATATTTTTTAGTCTTTCACTGGCTGTCACTGCCTTTCATTGACTGTCATGTCAGGTTGATGATACATATTGTCTCTGATAAATGATCAATATTTGATTCACTGTAGCTAATAAATGATCAATATTTTATTCACTGGACCCGATAAATTATCAATATTTGATTCACTCTAGCTGAAAAAATGATCAATATTTGATTCACTTGAGCTGATAAATGATCAATATTGATTCACTCTAGCTAATAAGTAATCAATATTTGATTCACTCTAGCTGATAAATAAACAATATTTTATTTACTCTAGTCGATAAATGATCAATATTTGATTCACTCTAGCTGATAAGTGATCAATATTGATTCACTCTAGCTGATAAATAATTAAAAATTTGATTCCATCCAACTGATAAATGATTAATATCTGATTCACTATATCTGATAAATGATCAACATTTGATTCACTCTAGCTGATAAATGATCAATATTTGATTCACTCTAGCTGATAAGTCCATCTAGCTGATAAATGATCAATATCTCATTCACTATATCTGATAAATGATCAACATTTGATTCACTCTAGCTGATAAATGATCAATATTTAATTCACTCTAGCTGATAAATGATCAATTTAAATATTGAGCACAACTCACTACTGGCAACGCTGATCATATTCTGGTATGAACCTAAGGCCTATCCACGTCAATGTGGAAACACTATACTCGAGTTTCGCTCTCGTTTGAGCTCGTCAGTAGTGCATATCCTTGACCGGACCTGGAAACAAACCCCGGATCGAGTATAGTGCTTCCCCATTGATGTGGATAGGCCTTAGGTTCATACCAGAATAGGATCAGCATTGCCAGTAGTGGGTTATGCTCAATATTTAAATCTCAAATCCCGAAACAACCAAACAAATCAAATGATCAATTGTTGATTCACAGGAGCTGATAAATGATCAGTATTTGACTAACTCTATCTGATAAATAATCAATATTTTATTTACTCTAGTCGATAAATGATCAATATTTGATTAACTCTAGCTGATAAGTGATCAATATTGTTTCACTCTAGCTGATAAATAATCAATATTTGATTCCATCTAGCTGATAAATGATCAATATCTGATTCACTATAACTGATAAATGATCAACATTTGATTCACTCTAGCTGATAAATGATCAATATTTGATTCACTCTATCTGATAAATGATCAATTGTTTAGTCACTCTAACTGATAAATAATCAATATGTGATTCACTCTAACTGATAAATGATCAATGATTGATTGATTGATTTAGGAACCAACATCACAGCATTTGGGCATTCCCATAAGCGCGCCGTCCCCATCCTCAGCAGCCAGCGAAGAGTTCCAAACCAATAGTACCAGTAGCAATTTGATTATATGTCCATCTCGCCTTTCCTCTGAGCGTCGAGTGTCGGCCAGATCCCCTCGTCACTCCGTCTCAAACTACTACCTTCAATATTGGAGTACCGCAAGGTTCTATTCTTGGCCCTCTATTATTTGCCATATATATTAACGATCTACCTTTGCATCTTTCGTCGTCCTGCGATCTATTTGCAGATGACTGTACAGTGTACACAAACGCTGAAAACTGTATTTTACTGGAGTCGTCTTTACAACAAGAATTAAATAATGTAGTTAGGTGGAGCTATTCAAACCGTATGCAAATTAACATCACTAAAACAAAAGCAATGTTATTAACAACCAGACAAAGACTTCAAACTCTAAGCTCACACACATCACTTCAACTTCACATCGATAACATGCCAGTAGAAAGTGTAATTGAGCACAAAACATTAGGCCTAATCATTGATAGAAACCTAACCTTTAATTCCCACGTTCAAGTGCTCATTAAACAAACAGCGAAAAAAGTCTACCAACTCGCCAAAATTAAAAACTTCCTTGATGAGGACACAAGGAAACTATTCTATACTTCTCATATACAGACACACTTTGACTACTGCTCTACAATCTGGGACGGTTGTTCTAATTCAAACACCAAGCGACTTTACTCACTCCAGAAACGGGCCATGAGTCTAATTTATAGCAAACATTTATCTGACAATCCTAGCCTGTATAAACGCCTTCAGTTACTACCATTCCGCAAACGCCTGCTTTTCAATAAAGCTAAACTAATTCACAAAATCCTGCATCGGAATGCCCCAAATTACCTTTGGCCATTGTTTAAATATAATGCTAGACACAGTAAACGTTTAAATATACTACACATTCCGAAGCCTAGGATTGAATTATACAAAACAAGCTTAATTAACGTACTCTGCAGCTCAGCTGTGGAACAATCTTCCACAAGAAATCAAAGACATCACCAATCCCTATTCATATAATCGCAAATTATTTGAACACTATCTCAATACGGATTACCTTCCCCCTTAATAATAGAGATAATAATAATAATAACAAAACCCTAGTGTAACAGCCAGTCCCCTTTTTGTAGGCCAGTATATTCCACATGGTTAATAACAAGTGTCAGACCATTATCTAATATTACTGTGTCGTGTAGTTTTGATGTTCGCATTTTGCCCATGCCTTTATAATGCATATCTTTTATATTGTTCTGTTCTTTGTTAGCCTTGAATGATGTGTGAATGAAGCAATGTATGAAAGAGAGTGATAGAAGGGCAGAATGTTAGACGGGCCTGCGTGCCCAATTCTTAACCCTTTGAAAATAAAGTTTGTTTCGTTCGTTCGTTCGTTCACTGTCTCATTCTTGCCAGACCATGGTGATCCATTTGCTCCTCTGAGGTGTACACGTGCTCCCACAAGGCCGCAACCACGTCTGCCTTGTCATGTATCAATACTCCACCAAGTTCTGCAGAGCCAGCCAATCTGTCTGCCTGTTCATTCCCCAGCACACCGGCATGCCCCGGAGAAAAGATCCAGGCGATGCTTGCCACCAGTGACCTCCGAAGCGAAGCAAGCCTCTCTGCTCGAAGCTTGCCTGTCCTCACCTTCCTCAGCATGATTTCTGAGTCAGTTACAATCAAGATATGTGTGTGTGTATCGTATTTTCCATCCAGCGTAAAGCTGCACTGACCGCCTCCACCTCCATTCTTAAGCTAGATGTTGTGGTATCATATGCCAGGCTCTCCTGCACCAAACGTCGACCGTTAGCTTTTTCTAAGAACCTCCAGGCACTTCTCCTATCTTTCAACACTGACCCATCTGTGTAGATAATCACATCACCCGAGCGAGCATTATCCTGAATTAGTTGCTGGATTTCCACTTCCGTGGCCCCTGCTGGCCACTCCCTGCACTCCCGGCTCAATGTGATTATAACTCTGCACAAGTCTGACTGCTCCGCTGGCACTCTGACCAACTCCTCTCCTCGCCTAATGTTCTCCAAGATGCTCACCTGTCTGATTGTATCCTCCGCCTGAGCCATCCATGATTTCCCTCTTATCAGTCGCTGACCCTTAAGTGCGTCCAGCGCCTCATGCAACGGGTGATCTGTGTCTGCAGCTACTCTGAGGTATGCCTTCACATGCATCACCTTGAGCCTACCAGCAACAGTCGGCAGACCAAGGATGTAACACATACATACTACTGGGGTGTCTCTGGTGCATCCCAGAATGACCCACATAGCTTTGTTCTGTGTGCGCTCTAATTTCACCAGCTGACTCTTTGAGACAGTGAGCAGTCCTAGTCCATAATCAATTACTGAGAGGATCAAGTGCTGGTATAGTGTGAAAAGCATTCTCTGCTCTGTGTCCATGGCAGCCATAGTTTTTAAGTGCATCGAGTCCCCTTTGAGACCTTGTCACAACCGTCTCCACATGGTCCTTGAAGGACAGGCTCCTGTCAAATGTGATTCCAAGATACTTCAGTTTGTTCTCTCTGTTGACGCTTCTACCATCTGATAAATGATCAATTGTTGATTCACTCTAGCTGATGAATAATCAATATCTGATTCACTCTAACTAATAAATGATCAATTGTTGATTCATTCTTAGTTAGTTAGTCTTTCCTCTAGGGCCTAAGGCGGTGCATAGGGCAGAAGTCATGGCTCTCCATGTCCGGCGGTTCGCTGCTACCTGTTGTAGATCCTGGATGTTCACTTGGCGGTTGAATGAGCCTTCTCTGATGATGGTTGATTCATTCTAGCTGATAAATAATCAATATTTAATTCACTGCTGATTAGTGTCTGGGTCAGGGTCAACCTGTCTCTGCTGATTGGCATTGTCTATGGAACTCTAATTCCATGCCTACCTGTCTGTACTGATTGACATTGTCTGTGTCAACCAGTCTGTACTGACTGACTTTGTCTGTGGAACTCTAACTCCATGTCAACCTGTCTGTAATGACTGACTTTGTCTGTGGAACTTTAACTCCATGCCAACCTGTCATATACTGACTGACATTGTCTATGGAACTGTAACTCCATGCCAACCTGTCATATACTGACTGACATTGTCTGTGGAACTCTTAACTCCATGTCAACCTGTCTTCTATGAAGCCAGATGTGTCTATTGAAACATCCATTAGATGCTCTATCTGCATGCAGGCAGAACTCTGTCCTGACAGTGCTTCTGTGATTGATCTCTTAGACATTCTGAGGACATTCTGTCACAGCTACTGTCAGCTCTTCCTTGATCTATGAGACTAGACTATAATTGATCCTTTGGTCAGTGTGTAGACATTTGTCACGGCCACTGTTAGCTCTGCCTTGATCTATGAGATTAGACTATAATTGATCCTTTGGTCAGTGTGTAGACATTCTGTCACGGCCACTGTTAGCTCTGCCTTGATCTATGAGACTAGACTATAATTGATCCTTTGGTCAGTGTGTAGACATTCTGTCACGGCCACTGTCAGCTCTGCCTTGATCTATGAGACTAGACTATAATTGATCCTTTGGTCAGTGTGTAGACATTCTGTCACAGCTACTGTCAGCTCTGCCTTGATGTATGAGACTAGACTATAATTGATCCTTTGGTCAGTGTGTAGACATTCTGTCACAGCCACTGTTAGCTCTGCCTTGATCTATGAGACTAGACTATAATTGATCCTTTGGTCAGTGTGTAGACATTCTGTCACGGCCACTGTTAGCTCTGCCTTGATCTATGAGACTAGACTATAATTTATCCTTTGGTCAGTGTGTAGACATTCTGTCACAGCTACTGTCAGCTCTGCCTTGATGTATGAGACTAGACTATAATTGATCCTTTGGTCAGTGTGTAGATATTCTGTCACAGCTACTGTCAGCTCTGCCTTGATCTATGAGACTAGACTATAATTGATCCTTTGGTCAGTGTGTAGACATTCTGTCACAGCCACTGTCAGCTCTGCCTTGATCTATGAGACTAGACTATAATTGATCCTTTGGTCAGTGTGTAGACATTCTGTCACAGCTACTGTCAGCTCTGCCTTGATCTATGAGACTAGACTATAATTGATCCTTTGGTCAGTGTGTAGACATTCTGTCACTGCTACTGTTAGCCACCTGTGTATCTGTATGAGACTACACTATGATTGACCTCACAAGGTTTGGGTGGGCTCAACACACCACAAGGACAGTGCAAAGTTTAGTCTACCTACTAACCAAAACTTGAACCTTCTGTGGAAAGAAGTCCTGTAGACTTTAGTGTCTAGCCTGTAGAAATACCACAGTCATGAGTGACCACAATCTCTTTCTATTTGGGGCAGGTTTTTCAGCCACTTCCGACGGGCAATGCCCAATGACAACACTAGTGTAAATATTGTAGAGTTTGGAGATCGGCTGTTTGCCCTGACGGAGACTAACAGTATCAATGAAGTTAACCCTGAGACCCTGAAGAAAACCAACCAAGTGAGTGATGTGTGAACCTGCTACATGTGAACCTGCTGCATGTGAACCTGCTGCATGTGAACCTGCTGCGTGTGAACCTGCTGTGTGTGAACCTGCTGCGTGTCCTTTAATCAGTTCACCAGCTTCTGGCAGTTACTGCCTGTCTAGAGATATACTGTTGCATAATATCAATATTTGAAGTGATTGTTGTGGCGTTTAGATAGGCTGTTGCATAATATCAATATTTGAAGTGATTGTTGTATCGTTTAGATAGGCTGTTGTATAATATCAAGATTTGAAATGATTGTTGTATTGTTTACATAGGCTGTTGTATAATATCAATATTTGAAGTGATTGTTGTATCATTTAGATAGGCTGTTGCATAATATCAATATTTGAAGTGATTGTTGTATTGTTTACATAGGTTGTTGTATAATATCAATATTTGAAGTGATTGTTCTATCGTTTAGATAGGCTGCTGCATAATATCAATATTTGAAGTGATTGTTGTGGCGTTTAGATAGGCTGTTGCATAATATCAATATTTGAAGTGATTGTTGTATCGTTTAGATAGGTTGTTGCATAATATCAATATTTGAAGTGATTGTTGTATCGTTTAGATAGGCTGTTGTATAATATCAAGATTTGAAATGATTGTTGTATCGTTTAGATAGCCTGTTGTATAATATCAAGATTTGAAGTGATTGTTGTATTGTTTACATAGGCTGTTGTATAATATCAATATTTGAAGTGATTGTTGTATCATTTAGATAGGCTGTTGCATAATATCAATATTTGAAGTGATTGTTGTATTGTTTACATAGGCTGTTGTAATATTGAAGTGATTGTTGTATCATTTAGATAGGCTGTTGTATAATATCAATATTTGAAGTGATTTTTGTTTCATTTAGATAGGTTGTTGTATAATATCAATATTTGACATGATTGTTGTATCCTTAAAATAGGCTGTTCTAGAATATCAATATTTGAAGTGATTGTTGTATCCTTTAAATAGGCTGTTGTGGAATATCAATATTTAATGTTATTGTTGTATCCTTAAGGTAGGCTGTTGTGGAATATCAATATTTAATGTGATTGTTGTATCCTTAAAATAGGCTGTTCTAGAATATCTATATTTGAAGTGATTGTTGTATCCTTTAAATAGGCTGTTGTGGAATATCAATATTTAATGTTATTGTTGTATCCTTAAGGTAGGCTGTTGTGGAATATCAATATTTAATGTGATTGTTGTATCCTTAAAATAGGCTGTTGTAGAATATCAATATTTGAAGTGATTGTTGCATCATTTAGATAGGCTGTTGTAGAATATCAATATTTGATGTGATTGTTGAATTATAATGACAGACTGTATTACAATGTCACCTAAGTATATGACAGGGTGGTAGTTACAACAGTTGTGTGTGTTGATCTGACATCAGTATATGACAGGGTGGTAGTTACAACAGTTGTGTGTGTTGATCTGACATCAGTATATGACAGGGTGGTAGTTACAACAGTTGTGTGTGTTGATCTGTCATCAGTATATGACAGAGTGGTAGTTACAACAGTCGTGTGTGTTGATCTGACATCAGTATATGACATGTTGGTAGTTACAACAGTTGTGTGTGTTGATCTGACATCAGTATATGACAGGGTGGTAGTTACAACAGTTGTGTGTGTTGATCTGACATCAGTATATGACAGAGTGGTAGTTACAACAGTTGTGTGTGTTGATCTGACATCAGTATATGACAGAGTGGTAGTTACAACAGTTGTGTGTGTTGATCTAACATCAGTATATGACAGGGTGGTAGTTACAACAGTTGTGTGTGTTGATCTGACATCAGTATATGACAGGGTGGTAGTTACAACAGTTGTGTGTGTTGATCTAACATCAGTATATGACAGGGTGGTAGTTACAACAGTTGTGTGTGTTGATCTGTCATCAGTATATGACAGAGTGGTAGTTACAACAGTTGTGTGTGTTGATCTGACATCAGTATATGACAGGAGTGGTAGTTACAACAGTTGTGTGTGTTGATCTGTCATCAGTATATGACAGAGTGGTAGTTACAACAGTTGTGTGTGTTGATCTGACATCAGTATATGACAGAGTGGTAGTTACAACAGTTGTGTGTGTTGATCTGACATCAGTATATGACAAAGTGGTAGTTACAACAGTTGTGTGTGTTGATCTAACATCAGTATATGACAGAGTGGTAGTTACAACAGTCGTGTGTGTTGATCTGTCATCAGTATTTGACATGTTGGTAGTTACAACAGTTGTGTGTGTTGATCTGACATCAGTATATGACAGGGTGGTAGTTACAACAGTTGTGTGTGTTGATCTGACATAAGTATATGACAGAGTGGTAGTTACAACAGTTGTGTGTGTTGATCTAACATCAGTATATGACAGAGTGGTAGTTACAACAGTTGTGTGTGTTGATCTAACATCAGTATATGACAGGGTGGTAGTTACAACAGTTGTGTGTGTTGATCTGTCATCTAGTATGACAGAGTGGTAGTTACAACAGTTGTGTGTGTTGATCTAACATCAGTATATGACAGGGTGGTAGTTACAACAGTTGTGTGTGTTGATCTGACATCAGTATATGACAGGGTGGTAGTTACAACAGTTGTGTGTGTTGATCTGTCATCAGTATATGACAGAGTGGTAGTTACAACAGTTGTGTGTGTTGATCTGACATCAGTATATGACAGGGTGGTAGTTACAACAGTTGTGTGTGTTGATCTGTCATCAGTATATGACAGGGTGGTAGTTACAACAGTTGTGTGTGTTGATCTGACATCAGTATATGACAGGGTGGTAGTTACAACAGTTGTGTGTGTTGATCTGACATCAGTATATGACAGGGTGGTAGTTACAACAGTTGTGTGTGTTGATCTGACATCAGTATATGACAGAGGTGGTAGTTACAACAGTTGTGTGTGTTGATCTGACATCAGTATATGACAGGGGTGGTAGTTACAACAGTTGTGTGTGTTGATCTGACATCAGTATATGACAGAGTGGTAGTTACAACAGTTGTGTGTGTTGATCTGACATCAGTATATGACAGGGTGGTAGTTTACAACAGTTGTGTGTGTTGATCTGACATCAGTATATGACAGAGTGGTTAGTTACAACAGTTGTGTGTGTTGATCTGTACATCAGTATATGACAGAGGTGGTAGTTACAACAGTTGTGTGTGTTGATCTGACATCAGTATATGACAGGGTGGTAGTTACAACAGTTGTGTATGTTGATCTGACATCAGTATATGACAGAGTGGTAGTTACAACAGTTGTGTGTGTTGATCTGACATCAGTATATGACAGAGTGGTAGTTACAACAGTTGTGTGTGTTGATCTGACATCAGTATATGACAGGGTGGTAGTTACAACAGTTGTGTGTGTTGATCTGACATCAGTATATGACAGGGTGGTAGTTACAACAGTTGTGTGTGTTGATCTGACATCAGTATATGACAGGGTGGTAGTTACAACAGTTGTGTGTGTTGATCTGACATCAGTATATGACAGGGTGGTAGTTACAACAGTTGTGTGTGTTGATCTGACATCAGTATATGACAGAGTGGTAGTTACAACAGTTGTGTGTGTTGATCTGACATCAGTAGGTAATTGACATAGTTGTAGTTACAACAGTTCGTGTGTGTTGATCTGACATCAGTATATGACAGGGTGGTAGTTACAACAGTTGTGTGTGTTGATCTGACATCAGTATATGACAGAGTGGTAGTTACAACAGTTGTGTGTGTTGATCTGACATCAGTATATGACAGGGTGGTAGTTACAACAGTTGTGTGTGTTGATCTGACATCAGTATATGACAGAGTGGTAGTTACAACAGTTGTGTGTGTTGATCTAACATCAGTATATGACAGGGTGGTAGTTACAACAGTTGTGTGTGTTGATCTGTCATCAGTATATGACAGGGTGGTAGTTACAACAGTTGTGTGTGTTGATCTGACATCAGTATTTGACATGTTGGTAGTTGCAACAGTTGTGTGTGTTGATCTAACATCAGTATGTGACATGGTGGTAGTTACAACAGGTGTGTGTGTTGATCTGACATCAGTATATGACATGATGCTGCTTTCAGCATGTGATAAGTTCAAGCCAATGTTTCAGGTCAATATTGCCAAGTACATCGCAGTACACATGGGTACAGCCCACCCACACCAGGAGAAGGATGGCACCATGTATTACTTTGGCACCAACATGAGGCACAGTCAGGCGTACAACTTTGTCCGTATCCCACCTGCCCCCCACGCCCAGTGTAAGTGGCTTTCTGTTTTGTATGTTTGTCAGTGTAAGTGGCTTTCTGTTGTATTGTATGTTTGATCAGACTCCATTGGTGGGAGCATGAGAGACAAGTGTCCTGTGTAAGTGTTCCAGTGTAAGTGGCTTTCTGTTGTCTTGTATATTTGTCAGTGTAAGTGGCTTTCTGTTGTGTTGTATGTTTGTAAGACTCCAATGGTGGGAGCATGAGAGACAAGTGTCCTGTGTCTTGTGACAGATCACAATTGTCACAATGTTTGCCTGGAGGTGGAGGTGGGAGCATGAGAGACAAGTGTCCTGTGTCTTGTGACAGATCACAGTTGTATCAGTGTTTGCCTGGAGGTGGAGGTGGGAGCATGAGAGACAAGTGTCCTGTGTCTCGTGACAGATCACAATTGTCACAGTGTTTGCCTGGAGGTGGGAGCATGAGGGACAAGTGTCCTGTGTCTCGTGACAGATCACAATTGTCACAATGTTTGCCTGGATGCTTGGTCATATCTTTGGCTGGATGAATCTTCTGTGTGTATCCTGGTATTTGATTATACTTCTGGTCACATGATGTAACTGTGTCACACTTCTTGTCACTTGATGTAATTGTGTCACACTTCCTGTCACATGATGTAATTGTTGGACTCATCTTGTCACATGATGTAATTGTGTCACACTTCTGGTCACATGATGTAATTGTGTCACACTTCTGGTCACATGATGTAATTGTGTCACACTTCTGGTCACATGATGTAACTGTGTCACACTTCTTGTTACCTGATGTAATTGTGTTGCACCACTTGCCACATGATGCAATTATGTCAAACTTCTGGTCACATGATGTAACTGTGTCACACTTCTGGTCACATGATGCAATTGTGTCACACTTCTGGTCACATGATGTAAGTGTCACACTTCTTATTACCTGATGTAATTATGTCACACCTTTTGTCACATGATGTAACTGTTTCACATGATGTAATTGTGTTGCATGATGTAGTTGTGGTGCATTACTTGTCACTTAATGTAATTGTGTCACATGATGTAATTATGTCACACTTCTTATCACTTGATGTAACTCTTGTCACACTTCTTGTTACCTGATGTAATTGTGTCACACTTCCTGTAACAGGATGCAATTATGTTACACTTCCTGTCATATGATGTAATTGTGTCACACTTCCTGTAACATGATGCAATTATGTCACACTTCCTGTCACATGATGTATTTGTGTCACACTTCCTGTAACATGATGCAGTTATGTCACACTTCCTGTCAATGATGTAATTGTGTCATATGATGTTATTGTGCCACACCAGTTCTCACATGATGTAATTGTTTCCCACTTCTCGTCACATGATGTAGTTATATCATACTGACCGGCCAGTCGGAGGCTTCTCTGTATGTTCTGACATCTGACCACTCTTCTGGTTTCCACAGCACCATTTGCTGGAGCACAACTGATTGGGTTCGTACCCAGCCGATGGAAGATGAACATTTCCTACACCCACTCATTTGGTATGACCCAGAATTATTTTGTGCACTTAGAGCAGCCATATGTCATCAATTTTCCTAAAATTGCCACCATGCAGTGGAGGAATTCCAATGTTGCAGATTGTATCCGATGTTACTCAAATGAACTGGTAAGTGTCCCTTGTGTCATCACCCATTCTAGCCTCTCTTTCCCACACAAATAATGGATGTTGGGGGATGGCTTTACCCTTGTTACATGAACCAGTCAGCTGTGCATAAATGTTAGTACAAACAGATGACATTCAATATTATTCACACAAATGGCCAGGATGTACAAGATATGACCAGGATACAGTCTAGCAGAATGTACAACAAAATATGGTCATGATACAGTCTATCAGAATGTATATCACTATATGGTCAGGATACAGTCTATCAGAATGTACATCACTATATGGTCAGGATACAGTCTATCAGAATGTACATCACTATATGGTCAGGATACAACCTAGTAGAATGTACAAAACATCAATATATGGTCAGGATAGTCTTATTGAATGTAAAACAATGTATGGTCAGGATAGTCTTATTGAATGAACAACAATATATGGTCAGGAATGGTCTAGCACAGGGGTTCTCAACCAGTGGGGAATTCCCCCCAAAGGGGGGATGTTAGTTTTTCCAGGGGATGGGGGGATATTAACCCTTTACAGGGCAGACGCTTGTCCGTTTTGTAGCCCTGAACGGGCAAGATTTTTTCAGGTTCTGTAAAATTTCGGGTCGCGTTAGTAAAAACATCACAAATAAGGTGTTAGTCAACCGATTTTAGTTAAATAAACAACACAATGAAGGGAAAAGCATGCAGAATATGTTACTCACGTGATTGTTGCCAGTAATCCATATATGAACACAAATATTTACGAAATATGGCATGTTGTTTGTGATTTTCCGTCATCTATACGGCAATTTACAAACACATTTTCAGAATCATCATCACTTTCTTTAAAGTCCGACTCATGACTGCTAATGCAAAGTAACGCTTTGCACTGATATCTAGCTCCGATTAATAATCAACTTCGTGCCCTTTAATGTCATTTAAATTGAACAGAGCAAAATCTCGGCTATCACTTGAAGAATCGCCGAAATCCATTTTGAAAAACAGCGTAAAAATCCCGAAAACTATCAAAAAATGTCCGTAAACGTCTGTTCAAATTCATTGTAGCGCATTTACAAATGGCGGCCACGTTGTCAAGCTATCGGCGAAAGTGAAAGTAGCCGTCGGAAGTGTCGGAAAGCCGAGAGATCGTGTTTTTACAATGCATAATAGTATCGGCCGGAATCGGACGCTATGCTCGTTTTAAGCGATCGGCCGGTAATGGCCGCTATGCCCTGTAAAGGGTTAACCCTTTACAGGGCAGACGCTTGTCAGTTTTTTAGCCCTGAACGGGCAAGATTTTTTCAGGTTCGGTCATAATCATAATCATAATCACTTTCTTTAAAGTCTGACTCAGATTGCTAATGCAAAGTAACGCTTTTCACTGATATCTGGCTACGATTAATAGTCAACTTCGTGCCCTTTAATGTCACTTAAATTGAACCTAGCAAAATCTCGGCTATCACTTGAAGAATCGCCGAAATCCGTTTTGAAAAACAGCGTAAAAACCCCGAAAACTATAAAATAAAGTCCGTAAAAGTCCGTTCAAATTCATAGTAGGCGCTTACAAATGGCGACCACATTGTCAAGCTATCAGCGAAAGCGAAAGTAGCCGTCGGAAATGTGTCGGAAAGCCGAGAGATCGTGTTTTTACACATAATAGTATCGGATGTAATCGGCCGATCTGCTCATTTAAGCGACCGGCCGCAAATGGACGTTTTGCCTTGTAAAGGGTTAAGACACAGATTAGCAGACTCAAAATGGCTTCAGGCACAATATCCTGGTTTTCTATTGAGCGTTTTGTTTGATGAAGCACACTTTTCTGGCATTCTGGTGTCGTACATTAAGTAGCAATTCTTTGGCGTGTTAGTACACTATAAAATGAATCTATGCATGTAAAGGTTATGTACAAATATGGAAGAAAGTAAGGATTTTCAGTATTATAGGAATGTTATTTTGAATGCACCTTTTGAGGCTGATAATTTTGGAAAGTGGGGAATTCTTCTTCTTTCGTTACCTGGAAAGGGGGAATGACATTCTCACATATGGTGAAAGGATGCATGGGCCAAAAACGGTTGAGAGCCACTGGTCTAGCAGAATGTACAACAAGCATGAATATATGGTCTGGATACAGTCTAGCAAAATGTACAACAAGATATGGCCAGGATACAGTCTAGCAAAATGTACCGGTTAGTTTGGTGTTTCATGTGATGGGTTAGTTTGGTGTTTCATGTGACGGGTTAGTTTGGTGTTTCATGTGATGGGTTAGTTTGGTGTTTCATGTGATGGGTTAGTTTGGTGTTTCATGTGACGGGTTAGTTTGGTGTTTCATGTGACGGGTTAGTTTGGTGTTTCATGTGATGGGTTAGTTTGGTGTTTCATGTGATGGGTTAGTTTGGTGTTTCATGTGATGGGTTAGTTTGGTGTTTCATGTGATGGGTTAGTTTGGTGTTTCATGTGACGGGTTAGTTTGGTGTTTCATGTGATGGGTTAGTTTGGTGTTTCATGTGATGGGTTAGTTTGGTGTTTCATGTGATGGGTTAGTTTGGTGTTTCATGTGACAGGTCAGCATCAGTAATAAAACAGTTGATTGTGTTGTTGTGACCTGTTGCAGATTGATCTCCACATCATCAGCAAGGCTACAGGACAGAGGGTGCCCATCCAGTTTAAGGCCCCATTTGGTTTTGTGTTTCACTTCGTCAACTGTTACGAGGATTCAGGCTTTGTTGTCTGCGACATGTGTCTGTATGAACACGCCGATGCCATCAGGAATTTGTACCTGTCTACTGTCAGCTGTGATCACGCCATTGGAGATTTGAAAGCTTGCTTTGTCAGATTTGTGCTGCCTTTAAGTGTGGAGGGGGTGAGTTCTAACAACAGGTCAGGCGTCAGTGAAGATGAAATGCCTAACTGCTGTGAGATAGCGGCTAATTGATCAAGTGCCAGAGTCAGATAAGTGTATAACACGTATGGTCTGTGTTCATCAGAAACCTGATACATCTGTATAAGTAAACTTTTGTTAGTGAGTTTGTGATTGTGAGTGAGTATATGTGTATGTGAGGAAGTGTGTATTTGTGTGTTATAGAGTGGGTGCATAACAGTGAGAGTTTGTGTAAATGATGTAAATATTATGCAGGTATGTATGTGTTTATGAATGTGCGTGTGTATGTGTATCTGCCTGTCTCATAACATGGTAAATGCATTGTTTATGTTTATAACATTCATTTGACAATGTTGTTTTCCTGTGTATATATAACATGCACAATTGATGAACGAAAGATGAGTAATTGCAAGGGCCGAATGTAAGACAGGCCTGTGTGCCCGATTTGTGACCCTTTGAATATAGAGTTTGTTTGTTTGTTCGTTCTTTCACACAGCTGTCTGCCCACACTTGCACTAGTCTGATCACTAGACATATGAAACTTGTCATTAGTGGAGTATTTGCTTCATGTCATGTGTGCAGTATTTGCTTCATGTCATGTGTGGAGTATTTGCTTCATGTCATGTGTGGAATATTTGCTTCATGTCATGTGTGGAATATTTGCTTCATGTCATTAGTGCAGTATTTGCTTCATGTCATGTGTGGAGTGTTTGCTTCATGTCATGTGTGGAGAATTTGCTTCATGTCATGTGTGGAATATTTGCTTCATGTCATGTGTGGAATATTTGCTTTATGTCATGTGTGGAATATTTGTTTCATGTAATTAGTGCAGTATTTGCTTCATGTCATGTGTGAAGTATATGCTTCCTGTCATGTGTGCAGTATGTGCTTCATGTCATTGATGCAGTATTTGCTTCATGTTATGTGTGCAGTATTTGCTTCATATCATGTGTGCAGTATTTGCTTCATATCATGTGTGGAGTAATTGCTTCATATCATGTGTGGAGTATTTGCTTCATGTTATGTGTGCAGTATTTGCTTCATATCATGTGTGGAGTAATTGCTTCATATCATGTGTAGAGTATTTGCTTCATGTCATGTGTGCAGTATTTGCTTCATATCATGTGTCATGTGTGGAGTATTTGCTTCATATCATATGTGGAGTATTTGCTTCATATCAAGTGTGGCGTATTTGTTTCATGTAACTAGTAAAGTAGTTGCTTTTTGTCATGCGTGGAGTATTTGCTTCATGTCATGTGTGTGTGGTATTTACTTCATGTCATGTGTGGAGCATTTGCCTCATGCCATGTGTGCAGTGTTTGTCGCATGTCATGTGTGCAGTATTTGCCGCATGTCATGTGTGGAGTATGTGCTTCATGTCATGTGTGCGTTATATGCTTCCTGTTATGTGTGCGGTATTTGCTTCATGTCATGTGTGCATTATATGCTTCATGTCATGTGTGGAGTATGTGCTTCATGTCATGTGTGCATTATATGCTTCATGTCATGTGTGCATTACATGCTTCATGTCATGTGCGTGTTATATGCTTCCTGTTATGTGTGAGGGTATTTGCTTCATTTCATGTGTGCATTATATGCTTCATGTCATGTGTGCATTATATAATTCATGTTATGTGTGCATTATATGCTTCATGTCATGTGTGCATTATATGCTTAATGTCATGTGTGCAGTATCTGCTTCCTTTTTTGTGTACGTTATATGCTTCATGTCATGTGTGCATTATATGCTTCCTGTCATGTGTACGTTATATGCTTCATGTCATGTGTGCAGTATTTGCTTCATGTCGTGTGTGTTATATGCTTCCTGTCATGTGTACGTTATATGCTTCATGTCATGTGTGCAGTATTTGCTTCATGTCGTGTGTGTTATATGCTTCATGTCATGTGTACATTATAAGCTTCATGTCATGTGTGCAGTATTTGCTTCATGTCATGTGTACATTATATGCTTCATGTCATGTGTGCGTTATATGCTTCATGTCAGTTGTGAAGTATTTACTTCATGTCATGTGTGCATTATATGCTTCATGTCATGTCTGCATTATATGCTTCATGTCATGTGTGCGTTATATGCTTCATGTCATGTGTACAGTATTTACTTCATGTCATGTGTGCAGTATTTGCTTCATGTCATGTGTGCATTATATGCTTCATGTCATGTGTGCATTATGTGCTTCATGTCATGTGTGCATTATATGCTTCATGTCTTGTGTGCATTATATGCTTCATGTCATGTGTGCATTATATGCTTCATGTCATGTGTGCAGTATTTACTTCATGTCATGTGTGGAGTATTTGCTTCATGTCATGTGTGCAGTATTTACTTCATGTCATGTGTGCAGTATTTACTTCATGTCATGTGTGGAGTATTTTCTTCATGACAAATGTGGAGTGTGTGATTCATTTCATTTGTGGAATATTTCCTTCATTTCATGTGCACAGTATGTGCTTCATGTAATGTGTGCATTATTTGCTTCATGTCATGTGTGCGTTATATGCGTCATGTAACGTGTGTAGTATTTGCTTCATGTAATGTGTGCGTTATATGCTTCATGTCATGTGTGCGTTATATGCTTAATGTCTTGTGTGCATAATATGCTTAATGTCATGTGAGCATTATATGCTTCAAGTCATGTGTGCATTATATGCTTCAAGTCATGTGTGCGTTATATGCTTCATGTCATGTGTTGAGTGTTTGCTTCATGTCATGTGTGCATTATTTGCATCATGTCATGTGTTCGTTATATGCTTCATATCATGTGTGCATTATTTGCTTCATGTCATGTGTTTGTTATATGCTTCATGTATGTGTGCATTATTTGCTTCATGTCATGTGTTTGTTATATGCTTCATGTCATATGTGCATTATTTGCTTCATGTCATGTGTTTGTTATATGCTTCATGTCATGTGTGAAGTATTTGCTTCATGTCATCTGTGCATTATTTGCTTCATGTCATGTGTGCATTATATGCTTAATGTCATGTGTGCATTATTTGTTTCATGTCATGTCTGCATTATATTCTTCATGTCATGTGTGCATTATATCCTTCATGTCTTGTGTGCATTTTTTGTTTCATGTCATGTGTGCAGTATTTGCTTCATGTCATGTGTTTGTTATATGCTTCATGTCATGTGTGCATTATTTGCTTCATGTCATGTGTTTGTTATATGCTTCATATCATGTGTGCATTATATGCTTCATGTCATGTGTGCGTTATATGCTTTATGTCATGTGTTTGTTATATGCTTCATGTCATGTGTGCATTATATGCTTCATGTCATGTATGCAGTATTTACTTCTTGTCATGTGTGCATTATATGCTTCATGTCATGTGTGCATTATATGCTTAATGTCATGTGTGCATTATATGCTTAATGTCATGTGTGCATTATTTGTTTCATGTCATGTCTGCATTATATTTTTCATGTCATGTGTGCATTATATCCTTCATGTCATGTGTGCATTGTTTGTTTCATGTCATGTGTGCAGTATTTGCTTCATGTCATGTGTGCATTATATGCTTCATGTCATGAGTGCATTATTTGGTTCATGTCATGTGTGGAGTATTTACTTCATGTCATGTGTGCAGTATTTGCTTCATGTCATGTGTGCCGTGTATGCTTCATGTCATGTGTTCGTTATATGCTTCATGTCATGTGTGCATTATTTGCTTCATGTCATGTGTGCCTTGTATGCTTCATGTCATGTGTTTGTTATATGCTTCATGTCATGTGTGCATTATTTGCTTCATGTCATGTGTGCCTTGTATGCTTCATGTCATGTGTGCATTATATGCTTCATGTCATGTGTGCATTATATGCTTCATGTCATGTGCACGTTATATGCTTCCTGTTATGTGTGCGGTATTTGCTTCATGTCATGTGTGCATTATATGATTCATGTCATGTGTGCATTATAAACTTCATGTCATGTGTGCATTATATGCTTCATGTCATGTGTGCAGTATTTGCTTCATGTCATGTGTGCGTTATATGCTTCATGTCATGTGTGCTTTATATGCTTCATGTCATGTGTCTATTATATGCTTCATGTCATGTGTGCATTATAAGCTTTATGTCATGTGTGCATTATATGCTTCATATCATGTGTGCAGTATTTGCTTCATGTCATGTGTGCGTTATATGCTTCATGTCATGTGTTTGTTATATGCTTCATGTCATGTGTGCGTTATATGCTTCATGTCATGTATGCAGTATTTACTTCTTGTCATGTGTGCAATATATGCTTCATGTCATGTGTGCGTTATATGCTTCATGTCATGTGTGCATTATATGCTTCATGTCATGTGTGCGTTATATGCTTCATGTCATGTGTTCATTATATGCTTCATGTCATGTGTGCATTATATGCTTCATGTCATGTATGCATTATATGCTTAATGTCATGTGTGCATTATATGCTTAATGTCATGTGTGCATTATTTGTTTCATGTCATGTCTGCATTATATTCTTCATGTCAGTTGTGCATTATATCCTTCATGTCATGTGTGCATTTTTTGTTTCATGTCATATGTGCATTATATGCTTCATGTCATGTGTGCATTATAACCTTCATGTCATGTGTGCATTTTTTGTTTCATGTCATGTGTGGAGTATTTACTTCATGTCATGTGTGTGTTATTTACTTCATGTCATGTATGCAGTATTTACTTCATGTCATGTGTGCAGTATTTACTTCATGTCATGTGTGGAGTATTTACTTCATGTCATGTGTGCAGTATTTACTTCATGTCATGTGTGGAGTATTTGCTTCATGTCATGTGTGGAGTATTTACTTCATGTCATGTGTGCAGTATTTACTTCATGTCATGTGTGCAGTATTTTCTTCATGACAAATGTGGAGTGTGTGATTCATTTCATTTGTGGAATATTTCCTTTTCATGTGCACAGTATAGTGCTTTATGTAATGTGTGCATTATTTGCTTCATGTCATGTGTACGTTATATGCATCATGTGACGTGTGTAGTATTTGCTTCATGTTATGTGTGCATTATATCCTTCATGCTTTTTGTCATGCATGGAGTATTTTCTTCATGACAAATGTGGAGTGTGTGCTTCATTTCATTTGTGGAATACTTGCTTCGTATCATGTGTGCATTATTTGCTTTATATTTCATGTGTGTAGTATTTTCGTCATATCATGTGTGCATTATATGCTTCATGTCATGTGTGCATTATATGCTTCATGTCATGTGTGCATTATATGCTTCATGTCATGTGTGCATTATATGCTTCATGTCATGTGTGCGTTATATGCTTCATGTCATGTGTGGAGTATTTACTTCATGTCATGTGTGGAGTATGTGCTTCATGTCACGTGTGTTATATATGCTTCATATCATGTGTGCATTATCATCTTCATGTCATGTGTTGAGTGTTTGCTTCATGTCATGTGTTCATTATATGCTTCATGTCATGTGTTCATTATATGCTTCATGTCATGTGTTCATTATATGCTTCATGTTATGTGTTGAGTGTTTGCTTCATGTCATGTGTGCATTATTTGCTTCATGTCATGTGTTCATTATATGCTTCATGTCATGTGTGCATTATGTCATATGCTTCTTGTCATGTGTGGAATATTTACTTTATGTCATGTGTGTAGTATTTGCTTCATGTCATGTGTACGTTATATGCTTCATGTCATGTGTGCAGTATTTACTTCATGTCATGTGTGGACTATTTGCTTCATATCATGTGCACAGTATGTGCTTCATGTCATGTGTGCATTATTTGCTTCATGTCAATTTGTGCGTTATATGTGTCATGTAACGTTTGTAGTATTTGCTTCATGTCATGTGTGCTTTATATGCTTGATGTCTTGTGTGTGTTATATGCTTCATGTCATGTGTGAATTATATGTTTCATGTCCTGTGTGCATTATATGCTTCATGTCATGTGTGCGTTATATGCTTCATGTCATGTGTGGAGTATTTACTTCATGTCATGTGTGGAGTATTTGCTTCATGTCATGTGTTCATTATATGCTTCATGTCATGTGTGCATTATATGCTTCATGTCATGTGTGCATTATATGCTTCATGTCATGTGTTCATTATATGCTTCATGTCATGTGTGTGTTATCAGCTTCATGTCATGTGTTGAGTGTTTGCTTCATGTCATGTGTGCATTATATGCTTCATGTCATGTGTTCATTATATGCTTCATGTTATGTGTGCATTATATGCTTCATGTCATGTGTTGAGTGTTTGCTTCATGTCATGTGTGCATTATTTGCTTCATGTCATGTGTTCATTTTATGCTTCATGTCATGTGTGCATTATATGCTTCATGTCATGTGTGCATTACATGCTTCATGTCATGTGTTCATTATATGCTTCATGTCATGTGTGCATTATATGCTTCATGTCATGTGTGCATTATATGCTTCATGTCATGTGTGCATTATATGCTTCATGTCATGTGTGCATTATATGCTTCATGTCATGTGTTCATTATATGCTTCATGTCATGTGTGCATTATATGCTTCATGTCATGTGTGCCTTATATGCTTCATGTCATGTGTGCCTTGTATGCTTCATGTCATGTGTGCCTTGTATGCTTCATGTCATGTGTGCCTTATTTGCTTCATGTCATGTGTGCCTTGTATGTTTCATGTCATGTGTTCATTATATGCTTCATGTCATGTGTTCATTATATGCTTCATGTCATGTGTGCTTTATATGCTTCATGTCATGTGTGCCTTGTATGCTTCATGTCATGTGTGCCTTATTTGCTTCATGTCAGTGTGCCTTGTATGCTTCATGTCATGTGTGCATTATATGCTTCATGTCATGTGTGCATTATATGCTTCATGTCATGTGTGCATTATTTGCTTCATGTCAGTGTGCCTTGTATGCTTCATGTCATGTGTTCGTTATATGCTTCATGTCATGTGTGCCTTATATGCTTCATGTCATGTGTGCCTTTATATGCTTCATGTCATGTGTGCATTATTTGCTTCATGTCATGTGTGCATTATTTGCTTCATGTCATGTGTTCATTATTTGCTTTATGTCATGTGTGCCTTGTATGCTTCATGTTATGTGTGCATAATATGGTTCCTGTTATAAGTGGAGTATTCTGCTTTATGTCATGTGTGGCGTATGTGCTTCATGTCATGTATGGTGTATTTGCATTTTGTCATATGTGGTGTATTTGCTTCTTTGTCATGTGTGGTGTATTTAGTTAGGTAGGTAGTCGACCGATCATCATTGCACCTCGATCCATTCAGTCCATAAGTGCTCGGATCCCCTCCTCAGCAAATCCCGCAGCGTGTAGCAGCTAATGACACCAGTTCTGTGTTGGTTTATACAATCTTCTTTGGCTTCCTGCGTAGTGTTCTTGTTTGGCCATCCCTCTTTAAATTTGCTGTTCTCACAGTCTGGCCATGGTTGTAGATTCACAGTCATCACTTGGTTCATGCAAAAGTCTTACTTCTCGTAGAGCATTCAGAATGTCACTCAGAATGTGTGGTGTATTTGCTTAATGTCATGTGTGGTTTATTTGCTTCAGGTCATGTGTGGAGTATTTGCTTCATGTCATGTGTGGTTTATTTGCTTCAGGTCATGTGTGGTTTATTTGCTTCATGTCATGTGTGTAGTATTTGCTTCATGTCATGTGTGCATAATATGCTTCATGTCATGTGTGTATTATATGCTTCATGTCATGTGTGCGCTAATTGCTTCATGTCATTAGTACAGTATTTGCTTTATGTCATGCGTGGTGTATCTTCTTCATGTCATGTTTGGAGTATTTGCTTCATGTCATGTGTGGAGTTTTGCTTCTTGTCATGTATGCAGTATTCGCTTCATATCATGTCGGTGGTATTTGCTTCATGTAATGTGTGCAGTATTTGCTTCATGTCGTGTGTGGAGTTGTGCTTCTTGTCGTGTGTGCAGTGTTTGCTTCATGTCATATGTGCATTATTTGCTTCATGTCATGTGTGAAGTATTTGCTTCATGTCATGTTTGCAGTATTTTCTTCATGTCATTATTACAGTATTTTCTTGTTGTCATGCATGGAGTATATTCTTCATGTCATATGTGCAGTATTTTCTTCATATCATGTCTGTGGTATTTGCTTCATGTAATGTATGCAGTATTTGCTTCATGTCATATGTACAGTATATGCTTCATGCTGTGTGTGAGGTATTTGCTTCATGTCATGTGTGCATAATATTCTTCATGTCATGTGTAGAGTATTTGCTTCATATCATATGTGCATTAGTTGTTTCATGTTGTGTATTCTGTATTTGTCTCATGTTGTATAATGCCGTGAACAGAATCAACCACTGTTTATTGCCTTCATCGACCTCACAAAGGCATTTGATTTGGTCAGTCGTGAGGGTCTGCTCAAGGCACTAAAGAAGATTGGCTGCCCACCAACTCTTCTGTCCATTGTGGAATCGCTCCACACAGGCATGAAGGGTATAATCAAGTTTGATGGTGCAACTTCTGAAGAGTTTGAAATCAAGAGTGGAGTTAAGCAAGGTTGTGTACTAGCTCCCACCCTCTTTGGAATATACTTTTCACTTCTACTGAAATATGCCTTTCGTGATCAGGATGGTGGTATATACATTCACTCATGCTCAGATGGTGGCCTCTACAATGCTCAGAGATTGAAGGCCAAGACCAAAATTAGGAGGGTACTGATTAGAGAGTTGCATTTTGCAGATGATGCTGCAGTTACGACCCACTCTGAGGAAGAATTGCAATGTCTACTATCTGAATTCTCCAATGCTTGATCTGAATTTGGTTTAACAATTAGCAAAAAGAAGACACAGATTATGTCACAAGGGGTACCATCAATCTTTATTGGCGACGCCGAACTAGAGATGGTAGACCATTTTACATATCTAGGATCAGTGATAAATAGCAAATTATCTCTAGATCAGGAAATCAACATCTGGATTGGTAAGGCAGCAACAACAATGAACAGGTTAAGAAAAAGAGTCTGGGAGAACAGGAAGCTTACTGCCAAAACAAAAGTCCTTGTCTATCAAGCCTGTGTCCTTAGTACTCTTCTTTATGGCAGTGAAACCTGGACTACTTACTCATACCAAGAGAAACATTTAAACAGCTTTCATATGCGGTGTCTGCGAAGAATTCTTGGTATTAAATGGCATGACAAAATCACAAATACTGAAGTATTGGAAAGATCAGGTTGTGTGACGGTTTATTCCATGCTCAGTCTTCGTAGACTTAGATGGATAGGACATCTTAGGAGGATGGATGATGGTATACCAAAGGACATCTTTTTTGGTGGATTACAGACGGGTAGGAGATCTCAGGGTCAGCCTCTGCTACGATACAAAGATGTGTGTAAGCGGGACATGATTGATACAGGCATTGATAATGCACAGTGGGAGCAAGTCACCGCTGAACGTGTTGCATGTAGGGCAAACATCAGAAATGGAATAAAGACAAAGGAGAAAATTATTGCACATAAGTCACACACCGAGCGTGTGAGACGCAAGATGGTGCATGATGGTGGAAATGACCACGTGTTCACATGCACCCACTGTGAACGAACATTTACAGCGAGAATTGGCCTTATCAGTCACATTCACTACCGCCATAGGTAAAAGTTATTATGCCTTTTTAAAGCACAAACTATCCGTCTGTCAAGACGGCAAGGTGCCAATGACTGACTGACTATATGTGCATTATTTGTTTCATGTCATATGTGCATTATTTGTTTCATGTCCTGTGCGCAGTATATGTTTCATGTCCTGTGCTCAGTAGATGTTTCATGTCATATGTGCATTATTTGTTTCATGTCATATGTGCATTATTTGTTTCATGTCCTGTGCGCAGTATATGTTTCATGTCATGTGTACATTATATACTTCATGTCATATGTGCAATATATGCTTTATGTCATGTGTGTATTATATGCTTCATGTCATGTGTGCGCTAATTGCTTCATGTCATTAGTACAGTATTTGCCTTATGTCATGCGTGGTGTATCTTCTTCATGTCATGTTTGGAGTATTTGCTTCATGTCATGTGTGGAGTTGTGCTTCTTGTCATATGCGCAGTGTTTGCTTCATGTCATATGTGCATTATTTGCTTCATGTCATGTGTGGAGTATTTGCTTCATGTCATGTTTGCAGTATTTTCTTCATGTCAGTAGTACAGTAATTTTCTTGTTGTCCTGCATGGAGTATATTCTTCATGTAATAAGTGCAGTGCCGGTCTCTCTGGCTGTGGGGTTACAACACTTTCTCTCTGTAATCCCGTTTATCACGCAGAGTCTCGTAGCGGAGCGAGAGCTGAGGCGATTCGACCCCCGCTCGTGACTTGCGGGATACTGAGCCAGCCGCTCAGAAAGCAATGGCAAACTACTGAGCGTAATCTTGCCAAGAGATCAACATACAGCTGAAAGATGCTGGTGTTGACAGCTAAGTCCTGTAAAGAATATGCTAAAAGGAAAAAAAGAAAAAAATATTGTGCAGTATTTGCTTCATGTCATATGTTCAATATTTGCTTCATATCATATCTGTGGTATTTGCTCCATGTAATGTGCGCAGTATTTGCTTCATGTCATATGTGCAGTATTTGCTTCATATCATATGTGCATTATTTGCTTCATGTCGTGTGTGCAGTATTTGCTTCATGTCGTGTTGAGTATTGGCTTTGTGCTATGTGTGGTGTATTCACTTCATGTCATGCATGTGGTATTTGCTTTATGTCATGTGTGCAGTATCAACTTAATGTCCTGTACGCAGTATATGCTTCATGTCATGTGTGAGGTATATGCTTCATGTCATGTGTGAGGTATATGCTTCATGTCATGTGTAGAGTATTTGCTTCGTATCATATGTGCATTAGTTGCTTCATGTTGTGTATTCTGTATTTGCTTCATGTCGTATGTGCAATATTTGCTTCATGTCATATGTGCATTATTTGTTTCATGTAATGTGTGCAGTATTTGCTTCATGTCTTGTATGGAGCATTTGCATCATGTTGTGTATTCTGTATTTGCTTCATTTTGTATGTGGAGTAATTGCCTCAAATCAAATCAACTTCATGTTTAAAGGGTCACAAATTGGCACGCAGGCCTGTCTTACAATTCGGCCCTTGCAATCACTCATCTTTCGTTCATCAATAGTGCATTATACATTCACATAGGAAAAAAAAACATTGTCAAATGAATGTTGTAAACATAAACAATGCAAATTACCATGTTATGAGGCACATCTCCCACCCATCCACACATTACCCCACACACCTCCCCCCCCCCACACACACCCAGGGACACATACATACCCCACCAAGCAACCCATCCCCCTCCCACATATCCTCCACCCACACACACTGCCCTCACCCGTTCCCCCAACCCACACACACTCACCACCCAAACAAACATCCCCCACCAACCCACACATCCCATGCCCACCCACATACATATCCTAACCCACACACCTCATCCCCCACCCACACATCCTCTACCCACCCACCCACACCCCAACCACCCATCCCCTAACCACACCTCCATCTACCACACATTCCCCACCAACCCACACATCACACACCCCTCACACATCCCCAACCCATACACACACATTCCCACCAGCAGACATATCTCTACCCACACACACACACCTCCCTACCCACCTATACATCCCCAATACACTCATACACACTCCACCACCCACACATACATCCACCACCCACGCACACATGCCCTAACACACATCCCTTGCCACACACATATCCCCCACCCGCACAATATTCCCCACACATAGACAGCACACATGTATCCCCCACCCACACACCACCAACATATCCCCCATCCACATACCACACAATATCCCCACTCACACACCACACACATATCCCCCACCCACACAGATACCCTCACCCACCCACCATGCACATACCCCCACCCACACACCACACAAATTCCCCCACCCACCCACACATCAGTCAAAGACTGAAGTATAGAAGACCACCCTGAAGGAGTGGTCTACCTCAAGATAGAAGACCACCCTGAATGAGTGGTCTACCTCCAGTAGATTAGAGGTAACTCAGTGCCCCTACATGAGGGCAGGGTAGGTGATAGGAAGGGGAACTATTAACTAGTTCTCTCATGAGACACGGAGGTGTCAACCACAGAGAGTAAGCACTCTGATCACGGCAGAATCCCGCCTACGTGATAGCCACGGATAAGTGGATTGCCACTCAAGAGTGAACGGCTACTCTAAGCGTGCTGAGTGTGGCAGCACGCAAAAAGCCGAAGGACGCACAAGGTCCTTCCGCGGACTGTGTAGCCACGCGTGTAGAATAGTCAGACGGGGACTGACTTTCATAGTGAGCTCATCGATTAGTGTCGATGCGCGTTTCCTTAGCCAAGTAGATAGAGTTAGCTGTAGGGATAGGATATGACTGGATAGGGAATTCTGTGTCTTAATGTGTGATTTAATAGCGACCGTTTTTGTGCAGTAATCTATTGTTAAAGAGCCAGTGACAATAAAATGCATCATCCATACCTCTCGTACGACTTGCAATATTTTTGTGTGGTACGGGAGAAGTTGATCCTGTAATGCCTGACGCATCGGTTGCTGACAATCCCCCACCCACACACCACATACATATCCCCAATCAACACACCACACACATCTCCCCACCCACACACATATCCCCCACCCATCCACCAACACACACTCACTCAATGTGTGGCTGAGGAATGTGTGTTTGGCTGGGTGGTTGGAGGTGTGTGGGTGGAGAAGGATATGTGGGTGAGTGATTGTTGGTGGGTAATGGGACGGGTAAAGGATATGTGAGTGGGTGGGGAGATGTGTGTAGGTGGGTGGGTGTGTGTGGGTTGGGGAATGTATGTGTGCTTGGGGTGTGGGTGGATGGGATGCGTGGTGGGTGAGAGGTGTGTGTGGGTGGGGAGATGTGTTTAGGTGGGTGGATGTGTGTGGGTTGGGGAATGTATGTGTGCTTAGGGTGTGGTGGGTGAGAGGTGTGTGTGGGTGGGGAGATGTGTAGGTGTAGGGATGTGGTGGATGGGTGGGGAGGGCATGTATGTGTGTGCTGGTTATGTGTGTGGTTGGGTGGAGGAGTTGGAGTGAATGGGTGATGTGTGGGTGGGTGGTGGATGTGTCACATAACATAGTAATATGCATTGTCTATGTTTACAAAATTCATGTGACAATGTTTTTTCCTAAGCACTGTTGATGAAAGAAAGATGAGTGATTGGAAGGGCCGAATGTAAGACGGGCCTGCATGCCCAATTTGTTACCCTTTGAAAATAAAGTCTGTTTGTACGTTCGTTTGTTTGTTGACACACACATCCTCCACTATGCACCCCCCCCCCCCCCAACCACCCACCCCCAACCACCCATCCCCTAACCAAACATCTCTCGATCACACATACCCCCACCAATACACATCCTCCACCCACTCACACACCCTGCTCCGACACACTCACATCCCTCACCCACCTACACACCCATCAGCCACTCACACACCCCCACCCATACATCCCCATCCACACACACACATCCCCCACCCATACATCCCCCACCCACACAACCCCCACCACCATACATACTTCCCCCATAACCACCCACATGTCCCCTACTAACCCACACACCCCTACTAACCCACACATATTCCCTACCCATACACACATTTCCAGCACCCATCACACATCCCCCCCACCCACGCATACTTCCCCCCCCCAACCACCCTCACATCCCCTACTCATCCACACATATCCTCCACCCATACACATTACCCGCACCCATCCCACACATCCCCCACCCACACCCATCCTCACCCACCCACCACAATCATACCCCCACACACACACATCCCCCACCCATACACCACACATATCCCCAACCCACACACCATACGCTTCTCCTCACCCACCTTTACATCCCCAATCCACCCACACACATCTCCCACCCATACACCCCCGCCACCCATACATATTTCCCCCCAACCATCCACACATCCCCACCCACCCACATTAAACCCCCACCCATACACACATCCCCTGCACCCATCCCACACACACACATCCTCCACCCATACACACATCCCCCACACCTATTCACACACCCCCTACTTACAACCCCACACATTCACCCACACATCCATCCCACATCCACCCACACATCCCCCACCCACCAACACCCACAAATCTCACTACCCACCAACACCCACACACCCCAAATGTCATGTGGTTCGTTTTGTACGTCCCTTGTCATGTATGTGCTTCATATCCTCGAGTGCTGGAGGTCCTGGGTTCAAACCCCGGTAAGGGCCTGTGATTTTTTCATGTGGACTTCTGGTTACAAAATTTCTCCTGGTCTCTGGGTAGTGAGATTGGACGCCCATGTTGCGCATGTAAAAAATCCCTTGGCAGTTGGAAATAAAAAATGAGTAGCCTATAAATTTTGTGTTAAAAATCTACCCAAAGTATTTCAGGATCCTCACCGGTGCTACAGAGTTCATGCACTGAGCTGAGATTTTCCGGATTCAGGCTTGAGTTAGGAGTAGAACGGAGCACTTATGGGTTACACCCATGCGCCGTGATATTGATCCATAGACTAAACTAAACTAACTCATATGTGCTTTGTGTCATATGTACTTTATGTCTGTCATGTGTGCTTTATATCATATGTGCTTCATGTCATGTGTGCGTCATGTCATATGTGCTTCATGTCATATGTGGTTCATGTCATATGTATTTCATGTCATATGTATTTAATGTCATATGTGTTTCATGTCATGTGTGCTTCATGTCATATGTGCTTCATGTCATGTGTGCTTCATGTCATATGTGCTTCATGTCATGTGTGCTTCATGTCATGTGTGCTTCTTGTCATATGTGCTTCATGTCATATGTGCTTCATGTCATGTGTGCTTCATGTCATATGTACTTCATGTCATATGTACTTCATGACACATGTGCTTCATGTCACATGTGCTTCATGTCATATGTACTTCATGTCATATGTGCTTCATGTCACATGTGCTTCATGTCATATGTGCTTCATGTCATATGTGCTTCATGTCACATGTGCTTCATGTCATATGTGCTTAACCTGATGCTGCAGGCCAAGGTGGGAGAGAACCTGGTGACTTTGCCAGGAACAGATGCTACAGCAGTGCTGCGTGCCGGCACCAAGAATGTTCTAGATGTCACCTACGACAAGATGTTTGAAGGTGTGTTTCATGTTCAGGAGTGTCCAGATTTGTACTGTACGTGTAGCAAGTGTGGGATCTGCTTGTATATGTTCAGGAGTGTCCAGATTTGTACTGTACGTGTAGCAAGTGTGGCATCTGCTTGTATATGTTCAGGAGTGTCCAGATCTGTACGTGTAGCAAGTGTGGGATCTGCTTGTATATGTTCAGGAGTGTCCAGATTTGTACTGTACGTGTAGCAAGTGTGGCATCTCCTTGTATATGTTCAGGAGTGTCAAGATCTGTACGTGCAGCAAGTGTGGCATCTCCTTGTATATGTTCAGGAGTGTCAAGATCTGTACGTGCAGCAAGTGTGGCATCTGCTTGTATATGTTCAGGAGTGTCAAGATCTGTACGTGTAGCAAGTGTGGCATCTGCTTGTATATGTTCAGGAGTGTCCAGATCTGTACGAGTAGCAAGTGTGGGATCTGCTTATATATGTTCAGGAGTGTCTAGATCTGTACGTGTAGCAAGTGTGGGATCTGCTTGTATATGTTCAGGAGTGTCCAGATCTGTACGTGTAGCAAGTGTGAGATCTGCTTGTATATGTTCAGGAGTGTCCAGATCTGTACGTGTAGCAAGTGTAGGATCTGCTTGTATATGTTCAGGAGTGTCCAGATCTGTACGTGTAGCAAGTGTGGCATCTGCTTGTATATGTTCAGGAGTGTCTAGATCTGTACGTGTAGCAAGTGTGGGATCTGCTTGTATATGTTCAGGAGTGTCCAGATCTGTACGTGTAGCAAGTGTGGCATCTGCTTGTATATCTTCAGGAGTGTCCAGATCTGTACGTGTAGCAAGTGTGGCATCTGCTTGTATATGTTCAGGAGTGTCTAGATCTGTACGTGTAGCAAGTGTGGCATCTGCTTGTATATGTTCAGGAGTGTCTAGATCTGTACGTGTAGCAAGTGTGGGATCTGCTTGTATATGTTCAGGAGTGTCCAGATCTGTACGTGTAGCAAGTGTGGCATCTGCTTGTATATGTTCAGGAGTGTCTAGATCTGTACGTGTAGCAAGTGTGGGATCTGCTTGTATATGTTCAGGAGTGTCCAGATCTGTACGTGTATCATGTATGGGGTCTGGTTGTATATGTTCAGAAATGTCCAGATCTGTAAGTGTAGCAAGTGTGGGATCTGCTTGTATATGATCAGGAGTATCCAGATCTGTACGTGTAGCAAGTGTGGGATCTGCTTGTATATGTTCAGGAGTGTCCAGATCTGTACGTGTAGCAAGTGTGGGATCTGCTTGCATATGTTCAGGAGTGTCCAGATCTGTATGTGTAGCAAGTATGGGATCTGCTTGTATATGTTCAGGAGTGTCCAGATCTGTACGTGTGGCATCCACTTGTATATGTTCAGGAGTGTCCAGATCTGTATGTGTAGCAAGTGTGGGATCTGCTTATATATGTTCAGGAGTGTCTAGATCTGTACGTGTAGCAAGTGTGGGATCTGCTTATATATGTTCAGGAGTGTCCAGATCTGTACGTGTGGCATCCACTTGTATATGTTCAGGAGTGTCCAGATCTGTATGTGTAGCAAGTGTGGGATCTGCTTATATATGTTCAGGAGTGTCTAGATCTGTACGTGTAGCATGTGTGGGGTCTGGTTGTATATGTTCAGGAGTGTCCAGATCTGTATGTGTAGCAAGTGTGGGATCTGCTTGTATATGTTCAGGAGTGTCCAGATCTGTATGTGTAGCAAGTGTGGGATCTGCTTGTATATGTTCAGGAGTGTCCAGATCTGTATGTGTAGCAAGTGTGGGATCTGCTTGTATATGTTCAGGAGTGTCCAGATCTGTACGTGTAGCAAGTGTGGCATCTGCTTGTATATGTTCAGAAATGTCCAGATCTGTACGTGTAGCAAGTGTGGCATCTGCTTGTACATGCTTGAGATGCCTGGTGTTTGTACAGCATGCCAGCTAGTTAGTCACATTCATTACTGACATGCATATCATCTGATTATTTGACATATATGTTCACACACAATCTTAGATACGATTATTTGACATGTATGTTCACACACAACCTTGGATCTGATTATTTGACATATATGTTCACACACAATCTTGGATAAGATTGTTTGACATGTATGTTCACACACAACCTGAGATAAGATTATTTGACATATATGTACAGATTTGTCAGACTTGCCCACTGCTGACTAGACCAGTTTATACACTTACACTTGGTGATGTCACAGTTGACACAGATTTGTCACGTCTATTCAGTACTATTTACAAACATTGAAGCTTGGATGAAAGATGTTAGTTGTGACGTCATCAGACAGTTGGACAGTGATCTATTGTGCTGACCACACGTGACAGAATGTCATCTCTGTATGTTTCAGACAACTTGTTTGAGCTGCCCAGGATCAACTATGCTTTCAATGGTCAGAAGTACAGATACGCCTACGGCTCGACTGTCTACAGAAGGTTATCTCCCATGGTAAAGACCATGACCTTTGGCTTGAGACTTGTGTGTCAGCAACACTGCTGCAGATATCTATCTCCTGTCCTGTCAGCCAACACTGGCTGCAGATATCTATCTCCTGTCCTTGTCAGCAACACTGGCTGCAGATATCTATCTCCTGTCCTGTCACCAACATTGCTGCAGATATCTATCTCCTGTCCTGTCAGCAACACTGGCTGCAGATATCTATCTCCTGTCCTGTCACCAACATTGCTGCAGATATCTATCTCCTGTCCTGTCAGCAACACTGGCTGCAGATATCTATCTCCTGTCCTGTCAGCAACACTGGCTGCAGATATCTATCTCCTGTCCTGTCACCAACACTGGCTGCAGATATCTATCTCCTGTCCTGTCAGCAACACTGGCTGCAGATATCTATCTCCTGTCCTGTCAGCAACACTGGCTGCAGATATCTATCTCCTGTCCTGTCACCAACATTGCTGCAGATATCTATCTCCTGTCCTGTCAGCAACACTGGCTGCAGATATCTATCTCCTGTCCTGTCACCAACACTGGCTGCAGATATCTATCTCCTGTCCTGTCACCAACACTGGCTGCAGATATCTATCTCCTGTCCTGCCAGCAACACTGGCTGCAGATATCTATCTCCTGTCCTGTCACCAACATTGCTGCAGATATCTATCTCCTGTCCTGTCACCAACACTGGCTGCAGATATCTATCTCCTGTCCTGTCAGCAACACTGGCTGCAGATATCTATCTCCTGTCCTGTCAGCAACACTGGCTGCAGATATCTATCTCCTGTCCTGTCACCAACATTGGCTGCAGATATCTATCTCCTGTCCTGTCACCAACACTGGCTGCAGATATCTATCTCCTGTCCTGTCACCAACACTGGCTGCAGATATCTATCTCCTGTCCTGTCAGCAACACTGGCTGCAGATATCTATCTCCTGTCCTGTCAGCAACACTGGCTGCAGATATCTATCTCCTGTCCTGTCACCAACACTGGCTGCAGATATCTATCTCCTGTCCTGTCAGCAACACTGGCTGCAGATATCTATCTCCTGTCCTGTCACCAACACTGGCTGCAGATATCTATCTCCTGTCCTGTCAGCAACACTGGCTGCAGATATCTATCTCCTGTCCTGTCACCAACACTGGCTGCAGATATCTATCTCCTGTCCTGTCAGCAACACTGGCTGCAGATATCTATCTCCTGTCTTGCATCAGTCACTGGTTAACTAGACCCATGGTAGATACTGTGATAGGGATCTGAAGTGTCACATATTGTAGAAACATGAGATGGAGTGTCAGGTCCTCTCTCTCTCACATATTGTAGAAACATGAGATGGAGTGTCAGGTCCTCTCTCTCTCACATATTGTAGAAGCATGAGATGGAGTGTCAGGTCCTCTCTCTGACATATTGTAGAAGCATGAGATGGAGTGTCAGGTCCTCTCTGACATATTGTAGAAGCATGAGATGGAGTGTCAGGTCCTCTCTCTCACATATTGTAGAAGCATGAGATGGAGTGTCAGGTCCTCTCTCTGACATATTGTAGAAGCATGAGATGGAGTGTCAGGTCCTCTCTCTCACATATTGTAGAAACATGAGATGGAGTGTCAGGTCCTCTCTCTCTCACATATTGTAGAAACATGAGATGGAGTGTCAGGTCCTCTCTCTCACATATTGTAGAAACATGAGATGGAGTGTCAGGTCCTCTCTCTCTCACATATTGTTGAAACATGAGATGGAGTGTCAGGTCCTCTCTCTCTCACATATTGTAGAAGCATGAGATGGAGTGTCAGGTCCTCTCTCTCACATATTGTAGAAGCATGAGATGGAGTGTCAGGTCCTCTCTGACATATTGTAGAAGCATGAGATGGAGTGTCAGGTCCTCTCTCTCACATATTGTAGAAGCATGAGATGGAGTGTCAGGTCCTCTCTCTCACATATTGTAGAAGCATGAGATGGAGTGTCAGGTCCTCTCTCTCACATATTGTAGAAGCATGAGATGGAGTGTCAGGTCCTCTCTCTCTCACATATTGTAGAAACATGAGATGGAGTGTCAGGTCCTCTCTCTCTCACATATTGTAGAAACATGAGATGGAGTGTCAGGTCCTCTCTCTCACATATTGTAGAAGCATGAGATGGAGTGTCAGGTCCTCTCTCTGACATATTGTAGAAGCATGAGATGGAGTGTCAGGTCCTCTCTGACATATTGTAGAAGCATGAGATGGAGTGTCAGGTCCTCTCTCTCACATATTGTAGAAGCATGAGATGGAGTGTCAGGTCCTCTCTCTGACATATTGTAGAAGCATGAGATGGAGTGTCAGGTCCTCTCTCTCACATATTGTAGAAGCATGAGATGGAGTGTCAGGTCCTCTCTCTGACATATTGTAGAAGCATGAGATGGAGTGTCAGGTCCTCTCTCTGACATATTGTAGAAGCATGAGATGGAGTGTCAGGTCCTCTCTCTCACATATTGTAGAAGCATGAGATGGAGTGTCAGGTCCTCTCTCTCACATATTGTAGAAGCATGAGATGGCGTGTCAGGTCCTCTCTCTCACATATTGTAGAAGCATGAGATGGAGTGTCAGGTCCTCTCTCTCACATATTGTAGAAGCATGAGATGGCGTGTCAGGTCCTCTCTCTCACATATTGTAGAAGCATGAGATGGCGTGTCAGGTCCTCTCTCTCACATATTGTAGAAGCATGAGATGGAGTGTCAGGTCCTCTCTCTCACATATTGTAGAAACATGAGGTGGAGTGTCAGGTCCTCTCTCTCACATATTGTAGAAACATGAGGTGGAGTGTCAGGTCCTCTCTCTCACATATTGTAGAAGCATGAGATGGAGTGTCAGGTCCTCTCTCTCACATATTGTAGAAGCATGAGATGGAGTGTCCCTGTGACCCCCCTGCCTCTCTCACTTCCTGTTATGAACCTGTCAGTGCCGCTGTATCATGTGCTTTGGTTCAGCTCAGGACCATGCTAGTGGGCAACACACCCACTGCACTGCTGGCGGGGGTTTGCATCTTGAGCTCTGTGTGGATAACCTGCTACACTCACCACCATGTCAGCCTGGCCATTATTTACTTAGTGCAGGAGACTAGGTGCTGGAGACTGAGGGACGGGTGCTGGAGACTGGCGGATGGGTGCTGGAGACTGAGGGATGGAGACTAGGGGATGGGTGCTAGAGACAGGGATGGAGACTGGGGGGGATGGTTGCTGGAGACTGGGAGATAGGTGCTAAATCAAATCAAATCAACTTTATTAGGGTCACAAATTGGGCGCGCAGGCCCGTCTTACATTCGGCCCTTCCAATCACTCGTCTTTCGTTCATCAAGAGCATTATACATTTGCATAGGAAGAAAAATAAACATTGTGAAATGAATGTTGTAAACATAAACAAGGCTAATTACCATGGTATGAAGCCCATCTCCCACCTATCCATACATCACCCCACCGACACAACACCCCCACCTACCCACACACATGCACACCAAGGGACACATACATACCCCACCAACCGACCCATCCCCCTCCCGCACATCCCCCACCCACACACACTGCCCTCACCTGATCCCCCAACCAAAACACACTCGCCACCCACAAACATCCCCCCACCAACCCACACATCCCATGCCCATCCACATTCTACCCCACACATCCTCTCCCCACCCACACCTCAAACCACCCTTCCCCCAGCCACATCTCCATCGACAACATATTCCCCACCCACACACACAATCCCCCACCAACCCACACATCGCACATCCACTCACACATCCCCAAACCATACACACACATCCCCACCAACTGACATGTCCCGGCCCCCCCCCCCCCCCCCCCCCCCCCCCCCCCCCCCCCCGCACACACACACATCTCCCTAACCACCCATACATCCCCAATCCACTCACACACACACCACCACCCACACATACAACTTCCACCCACCCACACATGCCTTAACCTAATCCCCCACCACACAATCCCCCACCCGCACATCACATACACCTCCTACCACGCACTATTCCCAACCCACGCACCACACACACACATATCCCTCACCAACACATCCCCACTTACACACCACACACATATCCCCCACCCAGATACCACAAAATAATCCCACCCACACCCACACAGATACCCTTACCCATTGCTAGAGACTGGGTGCTGGATGTTGGCGATGGGTACTGGGGTTGAAGGTTGGGGATGTGTGCTGCAGACTAGGTGTTGGAGGCTGGGGATGGGGGATGGGTGCTGATGACTGGATGTTGGAGGTTGGGGATGGGGGATGGGTGCTGGATACTGGGTGCTGGAGGTTGGGGATGAGTGCTAGAGGTTTTGGATGGGTGTTGGAGGTTGGAGATGGGTGCTGGAGGTTGGGGATGGGTGTTGGAGATTGGGAATGGGATCTTGAGGTTGGGGATGGGAGCTGGAGGTTTGGGGATGGGTGTTGGAGGATGGGGATGGGTGCTGGAGGTTGGTGTTGGGGGATGGAGACTGGGTGTTGAAGGTTGGAGATAGGAGCTGGAGACTGGCTGTTGGACGTTGGGGATGGATGCTGGATTTTGGGATAGGTACTGGAGGTTGGGAATAGGTGTTGGAGAGTGGGCTGTTGGAGGTTGGGGAATGGGTGCTGGAGGTGGTGGATGGGTGCTGGAGACTGAGGATGGGTATTTGAAGTGGGGGATGAGTGCTGGAGACTGGGGGATGGGTGCTGAGAGTACTAGGTGCTGTAGGCTGAGTGGTGTGTGGTTGGGACTGAGTTCTGTAGACGAATGCATGTCAATGTGAGTGTTGTAAGAATCTAACCTGGCACTGACAGCTCAGATGTTGTATACCTGGCACTGACAGCTCAGATATTGTATACCTGTCACTGATGTGTTGGGGAGACGGGAGAGATCAAGTGACAAACTTGCCTGATGTTGACAACAGATTCACACCTCTACCCACAGCTGATGAAGTTGGACTTGCAGGAGAGACAGGTTCACCAGTGGAGATGTGATGAGACCCATGTTGTTGGAGAGCCAGTGTTCATTCCTGCACCGGCCAGCAAGAGTGAAGATGATGGTAAGTTGGCCTACAGGACATCTATCCACCTTTGACTGCTCATCAATGAGACCTACAGATGTCTGCTAGTCTATTATAGTGCTAGCTGGATTCACTGTCCTACAGGACATCTGTCCACCTTTGACTGCTCATCAATGAGACCTACAGATGTCTGCTAGTCTATTATAGTGTCAGCTGGATTCACTGTCCCAGCAGGGGAAGCACAGGTGGCCATCTCCCTCCACACACATCCCTGGCCTTGACTGGTGCCACCCCCGACCACTGAGTTTAGCCACAGTACATCATCATCATACATGACTCATCTATACTAAGTTATACCACAGGGAACCTGGTCCACTTAGTTGGTGGAGGGAAGGAGATGATCACTGGCCTTATACAGATGTTGGCTGTTGTGTGTGAAGCTACTAGCTGTCCTGACTGAGCATGGCGGTGTGTCAGAGTCCTAACTATCTTCTCCTTCTAGCTCACTGGACTCGGACAGGCAGATTACAACATTTATGACACATATACTAATAACACATGACTGCAATCGGAAACTCGCAGGAGCTGTCTCCTGAACAACCTTTATTACATTATACTACAGGATAACAATATGGTCTCACTTCACGCTTAAGCAACCATTCGACACAAGCAGCCAAATGCTCGCTCACATGGGCGATATTTACAGTGTCGCCCGTATGACCATTCGCAATCACAGTCTCACATCATCCCGCACATATCACAGTTAGTACATTCCTCGAATATCAATACACAACGTTCATCTCATCTATCCGTCACAACACTATCGTTCGATCGTTCTATCACTCGCTATATCTCCACACGTCCGTCTCTATCCGCTGTCTCACACACCCTGACTCCGTCCTCCTTGACCTTCCCACATCACGTGGGTCTCTCCACGGGCTTCTCGCCTGACCGTCCGTTAGCCAAGCTGCGATGTCTCCTACTGCCCTTGACCTCAGCTATTGCTTACACTGACTCTTGCTTACATACAGGCAATTACACTATTGCTTACATACAAGACCCTGACACTCTCCCCCCGCACAAACAATGTGGCACTTTCTCTTGGAAATGTGACACATTCTGTTGTTGTTCTTGGTACATCTTTTTAACCTTGTCAGGGGATTGTATGACCATGCGTATACGCGTGCGTACCTTCTTACTCTGGTCTTTTCCGAGATTAACTATAACTATTGTTCTCTCTTTTTCAGTACTGAGGTTTCTCTCAAGGTTTTGTCGTGGTCTGGCAAATGTTCTGGTTGGGTCTACTTGCCATACCTCGTTATATTCTTCAATCCCCACTCCGTGACATTACATTCTGTTCATGTTTCCCAATCGATTCGCTGTGTATTATCATCTCATAGTTATTGTGGCTATGCTGGTTTAAGGATTCTCCATTGATTCACGCCTGGAATAAGGCTACAACTTCCTCTTACAGCATTCTTAGATTTTCTCTCTATTCAGACGTGGTCCCCCTCGTCTCTATTTAATGCACCCTAATCGATTCTTTATGAGCACGCTATGTCACTGTTGTGGTCATGGTTCGAATATACTTCATGTATGTCATAGTCCCGCTTACCTCATCTTATGTCAGACCGTGAGTTGTTTCCCTTTTTGGGCACACCTCGTTTACTGTTCTGGAGAGTTATTATTAATCTCTTTTGTTGGTATATCCCTTATTGTTACAACAATATGGTATTAGTTTTGTAACACCTTTGCTAAGCGTCATTCGTCGGGCCATCCATCATACGCGACGGCAAGTTTGGTAACACTCACGTATTGGGATTGCCAGGCGTTGATTCTCAGCATTACAACTTATACCTTTCACAGCTGTACTTACGCTTATATGTACATATCACATTCTAACAATACAAACTACTATAATAATAAAATTAGACATTGGATGTCATGCACTTAATAAATTTACAATAAAATGTTCATCGTCGCTGCCTTTATGCACTTATAGTTATGCACACGTAATTAAATTACCGGTGTTCAATGTTCATTGCGGTGCTGGAATGTTTGGCAATGTTTGTTTCTCAATCGATTATTGACGTACTCTGTATACCATGATATTGTCCTTGACTCTGTGTGGTCTATTACATTTAATACATTTCCAATTAATAAATCACAGCATGGATTGTCTAATAATGCGCAAGTTACTCTGCCTGATAGGAAAGGTGATTTTATATTGTCCCATGCCATAGGATATTTCTCTACTGTTCCTGAAACAGTTCTGCAATAGATGTACTCATCTAGGTAGTCTTTAGGATCAGCTAGGGTCTTCCGAAGACCGATAAGACAGGACCCTGTGTCGCGTACACATGTGCATACTTTGTCATTAATGTATCCCTCATGGAATGTTAGTTTTCCTAACGACAGTCTGGATGTTTTGTTCATTTCATTTCTTGCTTGTGGAATATTCTCCTCTTTTACTAAGGAGTGCAGCTGATTGCTGTTGACAACGTTATTGAAATATGGTACGAAGTCTGTTGGGTAAAACTCAGTCTGTTCTGTATTTGCAGTATTTGTTCTTGTTTTCGTTTCTGTAATGTTTACTTTTTCTAGGTTCTTTGCTGAACTGTCTGTTCTTTTTACTCCTTCACATTCGAAACGTCTGTGGCCGTAGGCTAAACAAAAATGACATTTGGTTCTATATTTCCTTTGATTTACCTTCCCCAGTTTTTGTGCTATAATAGTATTCAGGTATTCTTGATAAGTGGGATTCTTATCGCATATTCCATTTTCTGTATGTGGGGTGTTACAATGTTTGCACAGTACGGGTTTTGTTTTATGCGGTTTGTTTTGGCAATCTGTAGCTGAAGATGCCGTTGCACTTACAGTACTCTTCTGTTGAGTGTTCTTAACCTGGTTCATACTTTGGTGGTAATATTCATGGCATTTTTCTAGTAAATCTTTGATAGGCTCTGTGTTGTGTTCTTCTAAATATTTTCCGCATTCGGCCGGGAGTGTTGCTTTTAGTTTTTCCACTACTAAGAAATTTATTGCTTCTTGATTGTTGTCTGTATGTTTAATTTTAAATGTTAGCTTTCTGAAAAAGTCTTCTATTTCCCTTATATACTGGGTGAATGACTTGTTTGGGGCCGGTTTCAGCTTTTGTACTTCTAAATGTAGAGTCTCAAAGTGGTTTACATAGTGTCTTAATATGTTTGTTTTATAATATTCATAGTCTTCCCTTGACATATCTGGTATCATCTGTGATAGTTTTTGACTTTTTATTGGTAAGGATACCCTATACCATGTCCCCCATCTACTTTTTGGAATTTTGTAGTCTTGCATTTTCCTCTCAAATTGCTGTGTCCAATCACGGATTAGGTTATGTTTCTCATGCCACTTTTCAGTGATCTTGATCTTTTCTTTTTTGTTTCCGTGTACTGTCGAAACAGTCGTGCAATTTTCTGTAATGTTCTGTGCCCCAATATTCTGATCGATCTGGACTTTGTTCATTTTCTGACATTTTCTGTTACTTGATATTTCACTCTACAAATGATGATATTTATTCAAGCAAATCAAAGAATGCAGATTTGGGTAATTAGCAATCAAAATTAATCAACTTATCTTTATCTGCTGTTTACTCGAACGCTTTATGTACAGGAACGTGATTCTCGTGCTGGTTACAGTTGACCTGTTCTGGGTACGTCGGTCGCTTTGTAGAATTGAAACCTGCTGTGGAAAGAAATGACGTTATTTTCGTTCTGATTTTATTAACAAATATCTGATTTACAATTTCTTATAGATCTTATGCAATCGATCTTCTTCTTTAAATAAGTAGCGTTCTTTTATGCATTTTACTTGGGTATGTGGTTCGTGTGTACTTCTGACACCATTTTACCTGTCAGAGTCCTAACTATCTTCTCCTTCTAGCTCACTGGACTCGGACAGGCAGATTACAACATTTACGACACATATACTAATAACACATGACTGCAATCGGAAACTCGCAGGAGCTGTCTCCTGAACAACCTTTATTACATTATACTACAGGATAACAATATGGTCTCACTTCACGCTTAAGCAACCATTCGACACAAGCAGCCAAACGCTCGCTCACATGGGCGATATTTACAGTGTCGCCCGTATGACCATTCGCAATCACAGTCTCACATCATCCCGCACATATCACAGTTAGTACATTCCTCGAATATCAATACACAACGTTCATCTCATCTATCCGTCACAACACTATCGTTCGATCGTTCTATCACTCGCTATATCTCCACACGTCCGTCTCTATCCGCTGTCTCACACACCCTGACTCCGTCCTCCTTGACCTTCCCACATCACGTGGGTCTCTCCACGGGCTTCTCGCCTGACCGTCCGTTAGCCAAGCCGTGATGTCTCCTACTGCCCTTGACCTCAGCTATTGCTTACACTGACTCTTGCTTACATACAGGCAATTACACTATTACTTACATCCAAGACCCTGACAGGTGTAGCTCAGAGAGTGTCTGGTTCTAATCCTGTCAGGGGACCAGGACCACGTGCAGCTGTCTCTGGATCAGAAGCCTCACCAGCTCAGACAGGGCCTGCAGTAAACCACCCTTGTACAGGCCACAAGTAACATTGGGCATCTGGCACTAGGTCAGTGGTCATTGAGTGGCTGGTGTGGTCAGTTTCATACCAGCTGCCTGGACTTCCCGCCACATGTCCCTGTGTGTCTCCAGCCCATGGCCTGGTGACCCAGGTGGGTTTAACAAAGTTGAGTCTGTCCTGGTGGGTCTCCAGCCCATGACCTGGTGGCCCAGGTGGGTTTAACAAAGTTGAGTCTGTCCTGGTGGGTCGCCAGCCCATGACCTGGTGGCCCAGGTGGGTTTAACAAAGTTGAGTCTGTCCTGGTGGGTCGCCAGCCCATGACCTGGTGGTCCAGGTGGGTTTAACAAAGTTGAATCTGTCCTGGTGGGTCTCCAGCCCATGACCTGGCAGCCCGGGTGGGTTTAACAAAAATGAGTCTGTCCTGGTGGGTCTCCAACCCATGATCTGGTGGCCCAGGTGGGTTTAACAAAGTTGAGTCTGTCCTGGTGGGTCGCCAGCCCATGACCTGGTGGCCCAGGTGGGTTTAACAAAGTTGAGTCTGTCCTGGTGGGTCTCCAGCCCATGGCCTGGCAGCTCAGGTGGGTTTAACAAAGTTGAGTCTGTCCTGGTGGGTCTCCAACCCATGATCTGGCAGCCCAGGTGGGTTTGACACAGTTGATTCTGTCCTGGTGGATCTCCAACCCATGACCTGGCAGCCCGGGTGGGTTTAACAAAAATGAGTCTGTCCTGGTGGGTCTCCAGCCCATGACCACTGGGGTGGCAGGTGGGAGTCTAGTCACTATACATAAGGAGGGGGGATGCAATTGGAGTCAGCATTATGTCTACAGTGCACACAACACGCCCCTTGGTTAGATCGCCAAGATGACACTGTTAGACCACAGGTGTTGCTGCGACAGCCACAGAGTGTAACATCTATGTTCTACAGTGTCTTTCTTTTTCGGGCCCCTGAACCGGGGGTCCCCCCCCCGTTAAAAGCCAAGGGGGGGGGGGGGGGGGGGGGGGGGGGGGGGGGGGGGGGGGGGGGGGGGGGGGGGGGGGGGGGGGGGGGGGGGGGGGGGGGGGGGGGGGGGGGGGGGGGGGGGGGGGGGGGGGGGGGGGGGGGGGGGGGGGGGGGGGGGGGGGGGGGGGGGGGGGGGGGGGGGGGGGGGGGGGGGGGGGGGGGGGGGGGGCCGGGTTTTTGAAAAAATTTTTTGGGGGTTTCTTTCCTTTTAAATTTTTTGGGCCCTTTTGACCTCCCCGGGGGGGTTTTTTTTTTAAATTGCTTAAAAAACTTTGACCCTCTTCCCCCTTTAACTTTTTTTAAACCCGGGGGCCCCCCCAAAAATTCCCCCCCCCCCCCCCCCCCCCCCCCCCCCCCCCCCCCCCCCCCCCCCCCCCCCCCCCCCCCCCCCCCCCCCCCCCCCCCCCCCCCCCCCCCCCCCCCCCCCCCCCCCCCCCCCCCCCCCCCCCCCCCCCCCCCCCCCCCCCCCCCCCCCCCCCCCCCCCCCCCCCCCCCCCCCCCCCCCCCCCCCCCCCCCCCCCCCCCCCCCCCCCCCCCCCCCCCCCCCCCCCCCCCCCCCCCCCCCCCCCCCCCCCCCCCCCCCCCCCCCCCCCCCCCCCCCCCCCCCCCCCCCCCCCCCCCCCCCCCCCCCCCCCCCCCCCCCCCCCCCCCCCCCCCCCCCCCCCCCCCCCCCCCCCCCCAAAAAAAAAAAAAAAAAAAAAAAAAAAAAAAAAAAAAAAAAAAAAAAAAAAAAAAAAAAAAAAAAAAAAAAAAAAAAAAAAAAAAAAAAAAAAAAAAAAAAAAAAAAAAAAAAAAAAAAAAAAAAAAAAAAAAAAAAAAAAAAAAAAAAAAAAAAAAAAAAAAAAAAAAAAAAAAAAAAAAAAAAAAAAAAAAAAAAAAAAAAAAAAAAAAAAAAAAAAAAAAAAAAAAAAAAAAAAAAAAAAAAAAAAAAATGTTCTACTGCCTGCCTCAGCTTTGTTACATGCCTGTCTTACCACAGATTACACTATTCTACATCAAGCCTAGACAGAATTTTTTTAATCCTGTCGCCACGAGGACACGTCCACTGTCTCTGCACAGAGTAATCAGCTCAGCAGGCTCTAGCCACGAGTGACATTATTCCATGCCTGGTCAGTTAGCCAGAGTGCGTGTTGTTTCTACCATGTCATGGCTCTGCCACATGCAGTTGTCTCTGCCGGGCCTGTACCAGGGTCATGAGTCTTCCCTTTGGCCACAGATGTAACACTGGTTCTCAGGTTCATGGTCTCTAGTCCTGGTGTGGTCATGTTCATACCATGCCATGGTTCTAGCCACAGACTATGTCTTTGTCTCCGCCCATGGCTCTGGCCCAGGTGGTTAACAATTAATGTCCTGGTGGGTCCCCTACCCCATGACCTGGTAGCATGTGGGTTTAAAAATGGCTGCCGTGGGTCTCCAGCCCATGACTGTGGCCCAGGTGGTTAACAAGTTGAGTCTGTCCTGTGGGTCGCACCAGAGGGGTTAACAATGTTCTGTCCATGGGTCTACCAACCAGTGTACATCCAGTGGTGTCTCGCATGTCTGCTAGCCCAGGTGTAACATGCTGCCCGTGGGTCTACACCATGATCTGTGCCCAGGTGTAACCCAGTTGACATGTCCAGGTGGGTCTCAGCCACAGACATCATTGCCAGCATGGTCTCTACCACAACAGTTTTAGTCTAGATCCCAAGTGTCTGTACACCACATGTTCTCAAGCCACTGGTGTCTACCACAGCACAGTCATATGTTCTACATGCCATGATCTCTAGCCACAGTGAACATCTATGTTCGTACATGCCAGGGATCTCTAGCCACAGATAACATCTATGTTCTACATGCCAGTCTCTAGCCACAGAACCATGCCTATGTGGCAGTGAGTAGTCATTCTAAGCCGGGATCAGAGACATTATGTTCTACATGCCAGTCTCTAGCCACAGAGTGTAACATCTATGTTCTACATGCATGGTCTCTAGCCACAGATGTTGTAACACATGTCTCTACATGCATGATCTCTAGCCACAGAGTGTAACATCTATGTTCTACATGCCATGATCTCTAGCCACAGGTGAAACATCTATGTTCTACATGCCATGGTCTCTAGCCACAGTTACATCTATGTTCTACATGCCATGGTCTCTAGCCACAGATGTACATCTATTCTACATGCCATGGTCTCTAGCCACAGAGTGTAACATCTATGTTCTACATGCCATGGTCTCTAGCCACAGAGTGTAACATCTATGTTCTACATGCCATGGTCTCTAGCCACAGTGTAACATCTATGTTCTACATGCCATGGTCTCTAGCCACAGAGTGAAACATCTATGTTCTACATGCCATGGTCTCTAGCCACAGACATCTATGTTCTACATGCCATGGTCTCTAGCCACAGAGTGTAACATCTATGTTCTACATGCCATGGTCTCTAGCCACAGAGTGTAACATCTATGTTCTACATGCCATGGTCTCTAGCCACAGACATCTATGTTCTACATGCCATGGTCTCTAGCCACAGAGTGTAACATCTATGTTCTACATGCCATGGTCTCTAGCCACAGAGTGTGACATCTATGTTCTACATGCCATGGTCTCTAGCCACAGACATCTATGTTCTACATGCCATGGTCTCTAGCCACAGAGTGTAACATCTATGTTCTACATACCATGGTCTCTAGCCACAATGTAACATCTATGTTCTACATGCCATGGTCTCTAGCCACAGAGTGTAACATCTATGTTCTACATGCCATGGTCTCTAGCCACAGAGTGTAACATCTATGTTCTACATGCCATGGTCTCTAGCCACAGAGTGTAACATCTATGTTCTACATGCCATGGTCTCTAGCCACGAGTGTAACATCTATGTTCTACATGTCATGGTCCTCTAGCCACAGAGTGTAACATCTATGTTCTACATGCCATGGTCTCTAGCCACAGAACATCTATGTTCTACATGTCATGGTCTCTAGCCACAGAGTGTAACATCTATGTTCTACATGCCATAGTCTCTAGCCACAGACATATATGTTCTACATGCCATGGTCCTCTAGCCACAGAGGTATACATTCTATGTTCTACATGTCATGGTCTCTAGCCACCAGAGTTACATCTATGTCTACATGCCATGGTCTCTAGCCACAGCGTGTAACATCTATGTTCTACATGCCATGGGTCTCTAGCCACAGAGTGTAACATCTATGTTCTACATGCCATGGTCTCTAGCCACAGAGTGTAAACATCTATGTTCTACATGCATGGTCTCTAGCCACAGAGTGTAACATCTATGTTCTACATGCCATGGTCTCTAGCCACAGGAACATCTATGTTCTACATGCATGGTCTCTAGCCACAGATGTACATCTATGTTCTACATGCCATGGTCTCTAGCCACAGAGTGTAACATCTATGTTCTACATGCCATGGTCTCTAGCCACAGACATCTATGTTCTACATGCCATGGTCTCTAGCCACAGAGTGTAACATCTATGTTCTACATGCCATGGTCTCTAGCCACAGAGTGTAACATCTATGTTCTACATGCCATGGTCTCTAGCCACAGAGTGTAACATCTATGTTCTACATGCCATGGTCTCTAGCCACAGATGTAACATCTATGTTCTACATGCATGGTCTCTAGCCACAGAGTTAACATCTATGTTCTACATGCCATGGTCTCTAGCCACAGAGTGTAACATCTATGTTCTACATGCCATAGTCTCTAGCCACAGAGATATATGTTCTACATGCCATAGTCTCTAGCCACAGAGTGTAACATCTATGTTCTACATGCCATGGTCTCTAGCCACAGAGTGTAACATCTATGTTCTACATGCCATGGTCTCTAGCCACAGAGTGTAACATCTATGTTCTACATGCCATGGTCTCTAGCCACAGAGTGTAACATCTATGTTCTACATGCCATGGTCTCTAGCCACAGACATCTATGTTCTACATGCCATGGTCTCTAGCCACAGAGTGTAACATCTATGTTCTACATGCCATGGTCTCTAGCCACAGAGCCACAGACATCTATGTTCTACATGCCATGGTCTCTAGCCACAGAGTGTAACATCTATGTTCTACATGCCATGGTCTCTAGCCACAGAACATCTATGTTCTACATGCCATGGTCTCTAGCCACAAAAACATCTATGTTCTACATGCCATGGTCTCTAGCCACAATGTAACATCTATGTTCTACATGCCATGGTCTCTAGCCACAGAGTGTAACATCTATGTTCTACATGCCATGTCTCTAGCCACAGAGTGTAACATCTATGTTCTACATGCCATGGTCTCTAGCCACAGACATCTATGTTCTACATGCCATGGTCTCTAGCCACAGAGTGTAACATCTATGTTCTACATGCCATGGTCTCTAGCCACAGACATCTATGTTCTACATGCCATGGTCTCTAGCCACAGACATCTATGTTCTACATGCCATGGTCTCTAGCCACAGACACCCTATTTTCTCAGCCATGGTGTCAGCCACAGTTACATCTATGTTCTACATGCCATGGTCTCTAGCACGAATCTATGTTCTACATGCCATGGTCTCTAGCCACAGAATCTATGTTCTACATGCCATGGTCTCTAGCCACAGAGTGTAACATCTATGTTCTACATGCCATGGTCTCTAGCCACAGAGTGTAACATCTATGTTCTACATGCCATGGTCTCTAGCCACAGAGTGTAACATCTATGTTCCTACATGCTAGGTCCTACCACAGTGTAACATCTATGTTCTACATGCCATGGTCTCTAGCCACAGACCATCTATGTTCTACATGTCATGGTCTCTAGCCACAGATGTCTCTATGTTCTACATGCCATGGTCTCTAGCCAAAATGTAACATCTATGTTCTACATGCCATGGTCTCTAGCCACAGCATCTATGTTCTACATGCCATGGTCTCTAGCCACAGACATCTATGTTCTACATGCCATGGTCTCTAGCCACAGATGTACATCTATGTTCTACATGCATGGTCTCTAGCCACAGTACATTATTTGACATCCAGGGTCTCTAGCCACAGACATGTCTCTAGCCACATGAGTCTCTAGCCACAGGTGAAACATCTATGTTCTACATGCCATGGTCTCTACCACAGGTGTACATCTATGTTCTACATGCCATGGTCTCTAGCCACAGAGTGAAACATCTATGTTCTACATGCCATGGTCTCTAGCCACAGAGTGTAACATCTATGTTCTACATGCCATGGTCTCTAGCCACAGAGTGTCTCTAGTTCTACATGCCATGGTCTCTAGCCACAGAGTGTAACATCTATGTTCTACATGCCATGGTCTCTAGCCACAGACATATATGTTCTACATGCCATAGTCTCTAGCCACAGACATCTATGTTCTACATGCCATGGTCTCTAGCCACAGACATCTATGTTCTACATGCCATGGTCTCTAGCCACAGAGTGTAACATCTATGTTCTACATGCCATGGTCTCTAGCCACAGATGTCATCTATGTTCTACATGCCATGGTCTCTAGCCACAGAGTGTAACATCTATGTTCTACATGCCATGGTCTCTAGCCACAAGTAACATCTATGTTCTACATGCCATGGTCTCTAGCCACAGAGTGTAACATCTATGTTCTACATGCCATGGTCTCTAGCCACAGACATCTATGTTCTACATGCCATGGTCTCTAGCCACAGACATCTATGTTCTACATGCCATGGTCTCTAGCCACAGACATCTATGTTCTACATGCCATGGTCTCTAGCCACAGACATCTATGTTCTACATGCCATGGTCTCTAGCCACAGACATCTATGTTCTACATGTCATGGTCTCTAGCCACAGATGTAAATCTATGTTCTACATGCCATGGTCTCTAGCCACAGAGTGTAACATCTATGTTCTACATGTCATGGTCTCTAGCCACAGAGTGTAACATCTATGTTCTACATGCCATGGTCTCTAGCCAAAAGTAACATCTATGTTCACATGCCATGGTCTCTAGCCACAGAGTGTAACATCTATGTTCTACATGCCATGGTCTCTAGCCACAGAGTGTAACATCTATGTTCTACATGTCATGGTCTCTAGCCACAGAGTGTAACATCTATGTTCTACATGCCATGGTCTCTAGCCACAGAGTGTAACATCTAGTTCTACATGCCATGGTCTCTAGCCACAGAGTGTAACATCTATGTTTGCTACATGCCATGGTCTCTAGCCCACAGAGTGCTAACATCTATGTTCTACATGCCATGGTCTCTAGCCACAGAGTGTAACATCTATGTTCTACATACCATGGTCTCTAGCCACAATGTAACATCTATGTTCTACATGCCATGGTCTCTAGCCACAGACATCTATGTTCTACATGCCATGGTCTCTAGCCACAGAGTGTAACATCTATGTTCTACATGCCATGGTCTCTAGCCACAGAGTGTAACATCTATGTTCTACATGCCATGTCTCTAGCCACAGAGACATCTATGTTCTACATGCCATGGTCTCTAGCCACAGAGTGTAACATCTATGTTCTACATGCCATGGTCTCTAGCCACAGAGTGTAACATCTATGTTCTACATGCCATGGTCTCTAGCCACAGACATCTATGTCTATGCCTGGAACTCTAGTTCACATGCATGTTCTACATGCCATGGTCTCTAGCCACAGAAATCTATGTTCTCAGCCCATGGTCTCTAGCCACAGACATCTATGTTCTACATGCCATGGTCTCTAGCCACAGACATCTATGTTCTACATGCCATGGTCTCTAGCCACAGAATGTTCTACATGCCATTGTCTCTAGCCACAGTGTAACTCTATGTTCTACATGCCATGGTCTCTAGCCACAGAGTAATCTATGTTCTACACATGTCTCTAGCCAGATGTAACATCTATGTTCTACATGCCATGGTCTCTAGCCACAGTGTAACATCTATGTTCTACATGCCATGGTCTCTAGCCACAGAAACATTATGTTCTACATCAGGTCTCTAGCCACAGACATCTATGTTCTACATGCCATGGTCTCTAGCCACAGACATCTATGTTCTACATGCCATGGTCTCTAGCCACAGACATCTATGTTCTACATGCCATGGTCTCTAGCCACAGAGTGTAACATCTATGTTCTACATGCAAGGTCTCTAGCCACAGACATTATTTTACATGCCATGGTCTCTAGCCACGAGTGTAACATCTATGTTCTACATCCATGGTCTCTAGCCACAGACATCTATGTTCTACATGCCATGGTCTCTAGCCACAGAGTGTAACATCTATGTTCTACATGCCATGGTCTCTAGCCACAGAGTGTAACATCTATGTTCTACATGCCATGGTCTCTAGCCACAGAGTGTAACATCTATGTTCTACATGCCATGGTCTCTAGCCACAGACATCTATGTTCTACATGTCATGGTCTCTAGCCACAGAGTGTAACATCTATGTTCTACATGTCATGGTCTCTAGCCACAGACATATATTTTGTACATGCCATGGTCTCTAGCCACAGAGTGTAACATCTATGTTCTACATCCATGGTCTCTAGCCACAGAGTGTAACATCTATGTTCTACATGCCATGGTCTCTAGCCACAGAGTGTAACATCTATGTTCTACATGCCATGGTCTCTAGCCACAGAGTGTAACATCTATGTTCTACATGCCATGGTCTCTAGCCACAGAGTGTAACATCTATGTTCTACATGTCATGGTCTCTAGCCACAGAGTGTAACATCTATGTTCTACATGCCATGGTCTCTAGCCACAGAGTGTAACATCTTTACATGCCATGGTCTCTAGCCACAGAGTGTAACATCTATGTTCTACATCCTGGTCTCTAGCCACAGAACATCTATGTTCTACATGCCATGGTCTCTAGCCACAGATCATCTATGTTCTACATGCCATGGTCTCTAGCCACAGATTTAAAATTTGTTCTACATGCCATGATCTCTAGCCACAGATGTACATCTCTAGCCACAGCATTCTACATGCCAGTTCTAGCCACAGAGTGTAACATCTATGTTCTACATGCCATGTCTCTAGCCACAGAGTGTAACATCTATGTTCTACATGCCGGTCTCTAGCCACAGAGTGTAACATCTATGTTCTACATGCCATGGTCTCTAGCCACAGACATCTATGTTCTACATGCCATGGTCTCTAGCCACAGACATCTATGTTCTACATGCCATGGTCTCTAGCCACAGACATCTATGTTCTACATGCCATGGTCTCTAGCCACAGACATCTATGTTCTACATGCCATGGTCTCTAGCCACAGAGTGTAACATCTATGTTCTACATGCCATGGTCTCTAGCCACAGAGTGTAACATCTATGTTCTACATGCCATGGTCTCTAGCCACAGAGTGTAACGTCTATGTTCTACATGCCATGGTCTCTAGCCACAAGGAACATCTATGTTTCTACATGCCATGGTCTCTAGCCACAGACATCTATGTTCTACATGCCATGGTCTCTAGCCACAGACATCTATGTTCTACATGCCATGGTCTCTAGCCACAGACATCTATGTTCTACATGCCATGGTCTCTAGCCACAGATGTACATCATGTCTCAGCCAGGTCTCTAGCCACATCTATGTTCTACATGCCATGGTCTCTAGCCACAGAGTGTAACATCTATGTTCTACATGCCATGGTCTCTAGCCACAGAGTGTAACATCTATGTTCTACATGCCATGGTCTCTAGCCACAATGTAACATCTATGTTCTACATGCCATGTCTCTAGCCACAGAGTGTAACATCTATGTTCTACATGCCATGGTCTCTAGCCACAGATCTATGTTCTACATGCATGGTCTCTAGCCACAGAGTGTAACATCTATGTTCTACATCCATGGTCTCTAGCCACAATGTACATCTATGTTCTACATCCATGGTCTCTAGCCACAGATTATCTATCACATGTCATGTCACAGGTAATCTATGTCAGTCTGCCAGACAAGTTACATCATGTCTCTACCAGTTACCAGTTACATCATGTTCTACATGTCATGTCTACCAGTTAACATCTATGTTCTACATACCATGCTCTACCAATGACATCTATGTTCTACATGCCATGGCTCTAGCCACAGACATCTATGTTCTACATGCCATGGTCTCTAGCCACAGTAACATCTATGTTCTAATGCATGGTCTCTAGCCACAGACCTATGTTCTACATGCATGGTCTCTAGCCAAGACATCTATGTCTACATGTCATGTCTCTAGCCACAGAGTGTAACATCTATGTTCTACATACATGGTCTCTAGCCACAGAGTAACATCTATGTTCTACATGTCCTTAGGTATCGTCCTGCCTAGCCACAAGTTACATCTATGTTCTACATGCCATGGTCTCTAGCCACAGACATCTATGTTCTACATGCCATGGTCTCTAGCCACAGAGTGTAAATCTATGTTCTACATGTCATGGTCTCTAGCCACAGACATATATTTTACATGCCATGGTCTCTAGCCACAGATTAATCTATGTTCCATCCATGCTCTAGCCACAAGTTACATCTATGTTCTACATGCCATGGTCTCTAGCCACAGTTACATCTATGTTCTACATGCCATGGTCTCTAGCCACAGAGTGTACATCTATGTTCTACATGCATGGTCTCTACCCAATGTACATCTATGTTACATGCCATGGTCTCTAGCCACAGAGTGTAACATCTATGTTCTACATGCATGGTCTCTAGCCACAGAGTGTAACATCTATGTTCTACATCATGGTCTCTAGCCACAGAGTGTAACATCTATGTTCTACATCATGGTCTCTCACAGAGTGTAACATCTATGTTCTACATCATGGTTCTAGCCAGAGTGTAACATCTATGTTTAATCATGGTCTCTACCACAGAGTGTAACATCTATGTTACATCCATGGTCTCTAGCCACGGGGTTATCTATGTTCTACATGTCATGGTCTCTAGCCACAGACATCTATGTTCTACACCATGGTCTCTAGCCACAATGTAACATCTATGTTCTACATGCCATGGTCTCTAGCCACAGTGAACATCTATGTTCTACATGCCATGTCTCTAGCCACAGAGCATCATGTCTAAGCCATGGTCTCTAGCCACAGATGTTAACATCATGTTCTACACATGTCCTGTCATGCTAGCCACAGAGTGTAACATCTATGTTCTACATACCATGGTCTCTAGCCACAGTAACATCTATGTTCTACTCCATGTCTCTGCCATGATTAGCACAGGTCTAGCCACGAGTGTAACATCTATGTTCTACATGCCATGGTCTCTAGCTACAGAAATGTTCTACATCATGTCTCTAGCACAGTGCCATGGTCTCCACAAGATGGTAACAATTATGTTTACATGCCATGGTCTCTAGCCACAGAGTGTAACATCTATGTTCTACATGCCATGGTCTCTACCACAGAGTGTAACACTATGTTCTACATGCCATGGTCTCTAGCCACAGAGTGTAACATCTATGTTCTACATGCCATGGTCTCTAGCCACAGAGTGTAACATCTATGTTCTACTGCATGGTCTCTAGCCACAGAGTGTAACATCTATGTTCTCTGCCATGGTCTCTAGCCACAGAGTTAACATCCATGTTCTCCACGCATGTTCTACAGTTAACATCTTTCTCATGTCAGGTCTCTAGCCACAGACATTATTTCTACATGCCATGGTCTCTAGCCACAGAGTAATCTATGTTACATCCATGGTCTCTAGCCACAGATGTAACATTCAGTTACATGCCATGGTCTCTAGCCACAGAGTGTAACATCTATGTTCTACATGCCATGGTCTCTAGCCACAGAGTGTAACATCTATGTTTACATGCCATGGTCTCTAGCCACAGTTAACATCTATGTTCTACATGCCAGGTCTCTAGCCACAGAGTGTAACATCTATGTTCTACATGCCATGGTCTCTAGCCACAGAGTGTAACATCTATGTTCTACATGCCATGGTCTCTAGCCACAGAGTGTAACATCTATGTTCTACATGCCATGGTCTCTAGCCACAGACATCTATGTTCTACATGCCTGGTCCTAGCCACAGATCTATGTTCTACATGCATGGTCCTAGCCCAGCATCTAGTTTACATGCCATGTCTCTAGCCACAGACTTGTCTAGCCAGATCTCTGTTCACATGCCTTTCTCTACCCAGCAGTCTTGTCAAGATGCAGTCTATGTTCACATCCATAGTCTCTACCCACAGGTGTACATCTATTTCTAATGCCACTCTTGCCATCGATGTCTCTAGCCAGACATGTTTCTAGTGCATGGCACAGCCAGGTAACATCTATGTTCTACATGCCATGGTCTCTAGCCACAGAGTGTAACATTTTACTGCCTGGCTCCAGTCTATGTTCTACATGCCATGTCTTAGCCAGACATGTGTCATGCCATGTCTCTACCTCCAGGTCCTACGTTTACATCATGTTCTAAGCCAAGGTCTCTAGTTACACATGTCTCTAGTCCAGTTATGGTCTATGCCAAGCTGTTCTAGTTCCACATGAACTATGTTCTACATGCCATGGTCTCTAGCCACAATCTATGTTCTCATGCCATGGTTCTAGCCACAGAGTGTAACATCTATGTTCTACATGCCATGTTCTAGCCCAGAGTGTAACATCTATGTTCTACATGCCATGGTCTCTAGCTACAGGTGTACTCTAGTTCTAATCCGGGTTCTAGCATACATGTTTCCTACATGCCATGGTCTCTAGCCACAGAGTGCCATCTATGTTCTACATGCCATGGTCAGCACAGAGTGTACATCTATGTCTACTGCCAGGCTCTAGCACAGAGTGAATCTATGTTCTACATGCCATGGTCTCTAGCCACAGGTGTAATATCTATGTTCTACAGCCATGGTCTCTAGCACAGACATCTATGTTCTTCATGCCATAGTCTCTAGCCACATAATCTTTCTCATGTCTAGCCAGAAACATCTATGTTCTCATCCATGGTCTCTAGCCACAGAGTGTAAATCTTGTTTCTACATGCCATGGTCCTAGCCACAGAGTGTACATCTATGTTACATGCCATGTCTCTAGCCAGCATATATTCTACATGCCATGGTCTCTAGCCACAGAATCTATGTTCTACATGTCATGGCTCTAGCCAAGAGTGTAACATCTATGTTCTACATCCATGGTCTCTAGCCACAGTTAACATCTATGTTTACATGTCATGGCTCTCACAAGTTTACATCTATGTTCTACATGTCATGGTCTCTAGCCACAGAGTGAAATCTATGTTCTACATGCCATGGTCTCTAGCCACAGAGTGACATCTATGTTCTACATGCCATGGTCTCTAGCCACAGAGTGTAACATCTATGTTCCATCTAGTCTCTAGCCATAGTGTAACATCTAGTTGTAATGCTAGGTCTCTGCCAGAGTCTACCATGTTTACATCCATGGTCTCTAGCCACAAGTTAACATCTGTTACATCCATGTTCTCTGTTCACCGAGTAACATCTATGTTCTACATGCCATGGTCTCTAGCCACAGACATTTTTCTCTAGCCACAGACATCATGTTCACATGCCATGGTCTCTACCAGACATCTGTTCTACATCATGGTCTCTATGTCACATGCCATGTTCTAACATCCATGTTCTATGCCAGGTTAACATCTAGTTTACATCTATGTCTCTAGCAGATGTAACATCTATGTTCTAATGCTGGTCTCTAGCCACATATCTATGTTCTATGCCATGGTCTCTACACTCTGTTCTACATGCCATGGTCTCTAGCCACAGAGTGTAACATCTATGTTCTACATGCCATGGTCTCTAGCCACAGAGTGTAACAATCTATGTTCTACATGCCATGGTCTCTAGCCACGAGTGTAACATCTATGTTCTACATGGCCATGGTTCTCTAGCCACAGACCTATGTTCTACATGCTCATGGTCTCTAGCCACAGACATCTATGTTCTACATGCCATGGTCTCTAGCCACAGAGTGTAACATCTATGTTCTTACATGCATGGTCTCTAGCCACAGAGTGTAACATCTATGTTCTACATGTCATGGTCTCTAGCCACAGAGTGTAACATCTATGTTCTACATGTCATGGTCTCTAGCCACAGAGTGTAACCATCTATGTTCTACATGCCAATGGTCTCTAGCCACAGAGTGTAACATCTATGTTCTACATGCCATGGTCTCTAGCCACAGAGTGTAACATCTATGTTCTACATGCCATGAGTCTCTAGCCACAGAGTGTAACATCTATGTTCTACATGCCATGGTCTTAGGCCACAGAGTTGTAACATCTATGTCTACATGCCATGGTCTCTAGCACACAAGTGAACATCTATGTTCTACATGTCATGGTCTCTAGTCACAGAGTGTAACATCTATGTTCTACATGCCATGATCTCTAGCCACAGAGTGTAACATCTATGTTCTACATGCCATGGTCTCTAGCCACAGAGTGTAACATCTATGTTTCTACATGCCATGGTCTCTAGCCACAGAGTGTAACATCTATGTTCTACATGCATGGTCTCTAGCCACAGAGTGTAACATCTATGTTCTACAATGCCATGGTCTCTAGCCACAGAGTGTAACATCTATGTTTCTACATGCCATGAGTCTCTAGCCACAGAGCTGTAACATCTATGTTCTACATGTCCATGGTCCTCTAGCCACAGAGTGTAACATCTATGTTCTACATGCCATGGTCTCTAGCCACAGAGTGTAAACATCTATGTTCTACATGCCATGGTCTCTAGCCACAGAGTGTAACATCTATGTTTTACATGCCATGTCTCTAGCCACAGAGTGTACAATCTATGTTCTACATGCCATGGTCTCTAGCCACAGAGTGTAACATCTATGTTCTACATGCCATGGTCTCTAGCCACAGAGTGTAACATCTATGTTCTACATGCCATGATCTCTAGCCACAGAGTGTAACATCTATGTTCTACATGCCATGGTCTCTAGCCACAGAGTGTAACATCTATGTTCTACATGCCATGGTCTCTAGCCACAGAGTGTAAACATCTATGTTCTACATGTCCATGGTCTCTAGCCACAGGTACATCTATGTTCTACATGCATGGTCTCTAGCCACAGAGTGTACATCTATGTTCTACATGCCATGGTCTCTAGCCACAGAGTGTAACCTCTATGTTCTAAATGCCATGGTCTCTAGCCACAGAGTGGTAACATCTATGTTCTACATGCCATGGTCTCTAGCCCAAGTGTACATCTATGTTCTACATGTCATGGTCTCTAGCACAGAGTGTAACATCTAATGTTCTACTGTCATGGTCTCTAGCCACAGAGTGTAACATCTATGTTCTACATGCCATGGTCTCTAGCCACAGACATCTATGTTCTACATGCCATGGTCTCTAGCCACAGAGTGTAACATCTATGTTCTACATGCCATGGTCTCTAGCCACAGACATCTATGTTCTACATGTCATGGTCTCTAGCCACAGAGTGTAACATCTATGTTCTACATGCCATGGTCTCTAGCCACAGAGTGTAACATCTATGTTCTACATGCCATGGTCTCTAGCCACAGACATCTATGTTTCTACATGTCCAGGTCTCTAGCCACAGAGTGTAACATCTATGTTCTACATGCCATGGTCTCTAGCCACAGAGTGTAACATCTATGTTCTACATGCCATGGTCTCTAGCCACAGACATCTATGTTCTACATGCCATGGTCTCTAGCCACAGAGTGTAACATCTATGTTCTACATGCCATGGTCTCTAGCCACAGACATCTATGTTCTACATGCCATGGTCTCTAGCCACAGACATCTATGTTCTACATGCCATGGTCTCTAGCCACAGACATCTATGTTCTACATGCCATGGTCTCTAGCCACAGACATCTATGTTCTACATGTCCATGGTCTCTAGCCACAGAGTGTAACATCTATGTTCTACATGCTATGGTCTCTAGCCACAGAGTGTAACATCTATGTTCTACATGTCATGGTCTCTAGCCACAGACATCTATGTTCTACATGCCATGGTCTGCTAGCCACAGGAGTGTACATCTATGTTCTACATGCCATGGTCTCTAGCCACAGAGTTTAACATCTATGTTCTACATGCCATGGTCTCTAGCCACAAGGTAACATCTATGTTCTACATGCCATGGTCTCTAGCCACAGACATCTATGTTCTACATGCCATGGTCTCTAGCCACAGAGTGTAACATCTATGTTCTACATGCCATGGTCTCTAGCCACAGAGTGTAACATCTATGTTCTACATGCCATGGTCTCTAGCCACAGACATCTATGTTCTACATGCCATGGTCTCTAGCCACAGAGTGTAACATCTATGTTCTACATGCCATGGTCTCTAGCCACAGTAACATCTATGTTCTACATGCCATGGTCTCTAGCCACAGAGTGTAACATCTATGTTCTACATGCCATGGTCTCTAGCCACAATGTAACATCTATGTTCTACATGCCATGGTCTCTAGCCACAGAGTGTAACATCTATGTTCTACATGCCATTGGTCTCTAGCCACAGACATCTATGTTCTACATGCCATGGTCTCTAGCCACAGAGTGTAACATCTATGTTCTACATGTCATGGTCTCTAGCCACAGACATCTATGTTCTACATGCCATGGTCTCTAGCCACAGAGTGTAACATCTATGTTCTACATCCATGGTCTCTAGCCACAGAGTGTAACATCTATGTTCTACATGCCATGGTCTCTAGCCACAGAGTGTAACATCTATGTTCTACATCCATGGTCTCTAGCCACAGACATATATGTTCTACATGTCATGGTCTCTAGAAACAGAGTGTAACATCTATGTTCTACATGCCATGGTCTCTAGCCACAGAGTGTAACATCTATGTTCTACATGTCATGGTCTCTAGCCACAGAGTGTAACATCTATGTTCTACATACCATGGTCTCTAGCCACAGAGTGTAACATCTATGTTCTACATGCCATGGTCTCTAGCCACAGAGTGTAACATCTATGTTCTACATGCCATGGTCTCTAGCCACAGAGTGTAACATCTATGTTCTACATGCCATGGTCTCTAGCCACAGAGTGTAACATCTATGTTCTACATGCCATGGTCTCTAGCCACAGAGTGTAACATCTATGTTGTACATGCCATGGTCTCTAGCCACAGAGTGTAACATCTATGGTGTACATGCCATGATCTCTAGCCACAGAATGTAACATCTATGTTGTACATGCCATGATCTCTAGCCACAGAGTGTAACATCTATGTTGTACATGCCATGATCTCTAGCCACAGAGTGTAACATCTATGTTCTACATGCCATGGTCTCTAGCCACAGAGTGTAACATCTATGTTCTACATGCCATGGTCTCTAGCCACAGAGTGTAACATCTATGTTCTACATGCCATGGTCTCTAGCCACAGAGTGTAACATCTATGTTCTACATACCATGGTCTCTAGCCACAGACTGTAACATCTATGTTCTACATGCCATAGTCTCTAGCCACAGAGTGTAACATCTATGTTCTTCATGCCATGGTCTCTAGCCACAGAGTGTAACATCTATCTTCTACATGCCATGGTCTCTAGCCACAGAGTGTAACATCTATGTTCTACATGCCATGATCTCTAGCCACAGACTGTAACATCTATGTTCTACATGTCGTGGTCTCTAGCCACAGAGTGTAACATCTATGTTCTACATGCCATGGTCTCTAGCCACAGAGTGTAACATCTATGTTCTACATGCCATGATCTCTAGCCACAGACTGTAACATCTATGTTCTACATGCCATAGTCTCTAGCCACAGAGTGTAACATCTATGTTCTACATGCCATGGTCTCTAGCCACAGAGTGTAACATCTATCTTCTACATGCCATAGTCTCTAGCCACAGAGTGTAACATCTATGTTCTACATGCCATGATCTCTAGCCACAGACTGTAACATCTATCTTCTACATGCCATAGTCTCTAGCCACAGAGTGTAACATCTATGTTCTACATGCCATAGTCTCTAGCCACAGAGTGTAACATCTATCTTCTACATGCCATAGTCTCTAGCCACAGAGTGTAACATCTATGTTCTGCATGGTATTGTCTCTAGCCACAGACATCTATGTTCCACATGCCATGGTCTCTGGCCATGGAGTGTAACATCAATTATCCAGATAAAATGTGCTGTGTAGCCCAGAATTGGTTGTCCAGTGTGGCTTCTTGTGATAGAGGGGAGAAATATATGAAAGATGTACTCTGGATTGTTGAGTCAGACAAGCTGGGAGAGATTGATCTCTGACCTCATGGAGTGCTGTGATGGTTGGTCTGCACTGAGTGTATACTTGCAGCCTGTGTATTGGGCGGTGGGTTAGTTTGGTGTGAGTCTGAGTGTCAAGAATACCATCAGAACACTGGTCACAATTTATCATCATCAGGTGTCATCTTGTGTCCCATCCTGGCCAACACAACTGACCACTCATCGTTTCTGCTGGTGCTGGATGCTGCCTCCTTCACAGAGATCGCCAGGGCCACCACGCCTGCTGCGCTCAAGATGAATGTCACCTTCCATGGCACTTTTGTCAACAAGGTCTTCTAGACAAGATGCATGTCACCTTCCATGGCACTTTTGTCAATAAGGTCTTCTAGACAAAATGAATGTCACCTTCCATGGCATTTTTGTCAACAAGGTCGTCTAGACAAGATGAATATCACCTTCCATGGCATTTTTGTCAACAAGGTCTTCTAGACAAGATGAATGTCACCTTCCATGGCACTTTTGTCAACAAGGTCTTCTAGACAAGATGAATATCATTTTCCATGGCACTTTTGTCAACAAGGTCTTCTAGACAAGATGAATGTCACCTTCCCTGGCAGTTTTGTCAATAAGGTCTTCTAGACAAGATGAATATCACCTTCCATGGCACTTTTGTCAACAAGGTCTTCTTGACAAGCTGAATGTCACCTTCCATGGCATTTTTGTCAACAAGGTCTTCTAGACAAGATGAATGTCACCTTCCATGGCACTTTTGTCAATAAGGTCTTCTAGACAAAATGAATGTCACCTTCCATGGCATTTTTGTCAACAAGGTCTTCTAGACAAGATGAATATCACCTTCCATGGCATTTTTGTCAACAAGGTCTTCTAGACAAGATGAATGTCACCTTCCATGGCACTTATGTCAACAAGGTCTTCTAGACAAGACAAGATGAATATCATTTTCCATGGCACTTTTGTCAACAAGGTCTTCTAGACAAGATGAATGTCACCTTCCCTTTCAGTTTTGTCAATAAGGTCTTCTAGACAAGATGAATATCACCTTCCATGGCACTTTTGTCAACAAGGTCTTCTTGACAAGCTGAATGTCACCTTCCATGGCATTTTTGTCAACAAGGTCTTCTAGACAAGATGAATGTCACCTTCCATGGCATTTTTGTCAACAAGGTCTTCTAGACAAGATGAATGTCACCTTCCATGGCATTTTTGTCAACAAGGTCTTCTAGACAAGATGAATGTCACCTTCCATGGCATTTTTGTCAACAAGGTCATCTAGACAAGATGAATGTCACCTTCCATGGCATTTTTGTCAACAAGGTCTTCTATACAAGATGAATGTCACCTTCCATGGCACTTTTGTCAACAAGATCTTCTAGACAAGATGAATGTCACCTTCCATGGCACTTTTGTCAACAAGATCTTCTAGACATGCTGTCCGTGCAACTCTGTCAACAAGGTCTTTTAGACATTCTGACTATGCAGGCCCTCTTCAGTTCAATCACATGTTATTGTCTCAGTCAAGACATATGAGGTGTAGATTGATTGTTTCATACAAGATTTTCAATTAAAGTCTCATCATAGAGACTGGACAACAGCTTTAACTTAATTTCTTTGTGTGTGTGTGTGTGTGTGCACGCGTGCGTGCGTGCGTGCGTGCTCCTTCCTGAGATATTTATAGCATGCCGTTCATATCCATGCCCCTGTAGTTTATGGAATCATATCTTCATCAATGATCTCGTTGCTAATCTACCGCATGGAATTAAAGCAGCAATGTACGCCGATGACCTGGTTTTATGGAGCACAAATGAACATGCATCAGTTGCCACCAAATTGCTACAAAGAGCTGTAGATATATGTGCTGCATGGGCAAATAGATGGTGTGTCAGCATAAACACTGACAAGTGCAGCACCACTCTATTTACCCTCTCTTCAAAACAAAAGGCAGGGACCATCCAGATAAATGGAACACCCTAAGAGAAGATAAAGAACCAACATACCTTGGAGTAACATTTGATGGCAGGCTGACATGGAGAAAGCACATCAACAAAGCAGTAGCAAAAGCCAGAAGGAAAATAGCCATCCTGAGAAAGCTAAGTGGAACCACATGGGGAGCCAGTGGGAAAATACTTAGCAAAGTTTATCAACAGAGCAAACGACCACGCCTGGAATATGGGTCAACTGCATGGTGTTCAGCATCAAAAACCACACTAGAAGAGCTGGACAAGGTGCAAAATCAAGCACTTAGAGTCACCACAGGAGGGATGAGATCAACCCCTATAGTGGAAATGGGGAAGACACATGCACTGAGTGAGCAGAGAGATACGAAAACTCTAATACAAGCAGAAAAGTTCCTCAGCTTGCCAGGCCACCCTATGAAGAACAGATTTGAAAACCTAACTATGGGGCGGTTGAAAAGAAGTAGTTTTATCCACCAGGCCAAACGACTCTGCAGAGAAACCACTGATCTGCCCACAGTTGGTATCCCCCTAATAACTATTCCAGAGCGAACTCCATGGAAGGATGAGCATAGACTATCATTACAAATCCAGACAAAAGTGAGAGGAATATTTGACAAGGAAGAACAGAAAAGTGTGCAGCGCAGAACAGCCACTTTCAGCTTCCTTGGTGAAGAATACCTACAGGACCTCTGGATCCGAGTCTACACAGATGGGTTGGCACAAAATGCTGTTCGAAATGAAGGAGCGGGAGTGTACATAGAATACCCAAATAATACTAGGGACACAGCCAGAGTACCGATAGGAAAGTACTGCCATAACTATGATGCTGAAATTGAGGCAATCAAGATAACAGAGAAATTACTAAATACCAGCAATGGTACACAACCTGTGGTGCTATTGAAAGATGCAAAATCAGTACTCGAGGCGCTCCTGTCTGGGAAATTGCCAGTACTAAGGACACTACTTTCTGAACTTAGCAGTCAGCATAAGGTCACCATACAGTGGATACCATCCCACTGTGGAGTTCCCAGAAACGACAGAGCTGATCAATTGGCTAAGGAAGGAGGCAAAGAAGAACAGCCTGATGTGCCCGTTACATACCACCAAAAGAAAAGAATGATCAAATCAGTCAGAAAGCCACCAAAACCTGCTCAAGATGACTACCACGTTATGGACAGACCAGAACAAGTCATTATTCTGCGCCTCAGAACGGGGCACAATAGATTACGCAACCACATGTATACAAAGTTCAAGATTGGTGAAACAGCCATGTGCACATGTGGTTTGGCGTCGCAGACAACAGAGTACATATTCCAATACTGCCCAAACTACAACATACCCAGGCATACCTTCTGGCCTAGAGAGACAACAGTGGAAGATAAACTCTATGGACCGCTGAGTGAACTAAGAAAGACTGTTAGATTCATACACGAGACAACATTGCAGTTATAGACATATTTCAAGTGAACGAAAGAAGAAGAAGAAGAATATCTGCAGCAACACTGACTGCTTTGTTTGATGAATCAGTGTCTGATTTATGCTTTGTTTTATATAACACCATCTGATATGTTTGATGAATCAGTGTCTGATTTATGTTTCATGTAACATCATCCGATGTGTTTGATGTATCAGTGTCTGGTTTATGATTGATATTTGAAATCAACCGTGTTGAGAAGGCTATACAGAAGTCTAGACAAGGAACGTTGATGTCTGGATGAGTTGTGGAAGGGTTGTCGGTCGGTGAGCTTATAAGAAACACACAAAACACATACCTCTGGAGGAACATAATTGCCTGTAAAGGAACATGATCTCTCGTGGAGGAACATGATCACTTAGGAGGAACATAATCGCCTGTGATGGAACATAATCGCCTGTGATGGAACATGCTCACCTGTGGAGGAACATGATCGCCTGCGGAGTGACATGATCGCCTGTGATGGAGGAACATGATCACCTGTGATGGAGGAACATGATCGCCTGTGATGTAGGAACATGATCGCCTGTGGTGGAGGAATATGATCGCCTGTGATGGAGGAATGTAATTACCTGTGGAGGAACATGATCGCCTGTGACGGAGGAATATGATCACCTGTGATGGAGGAACATGATCGCCTGTGATGGAGGAACGTAATTATCTGTGGAGGAACATGATCGCCTGTGACGGAGGAATATGATCGCCTGTGATGGAGGAACGTAATTACCTGTGGAGGAACATGATCGCCTGTGACGGAGGAATATGATCGCCTGTGATGGAGGAACATGATCGCCTGTGATGGAGGAAGATGATCGCCTGTGATGGAGGAACGTAATTACCTGTGGAGGAATATGATCGCCTGTGATGGAGGAACATGATCGCCTGTAATGGAGGAACATGATCGCCTGTGATGGAGGAACATGATCGCTTGTGATGGAGGAACATGATCGCCTGTGATGGAGGAACATGATCGCCTGTGATGGAGGAACATGATCGCCTGTGATGGAGGAACATGATCGCCTGTGATGTAGGGACATGATCGCCTGTGATGTGGGAACATGATCGCCTGTGATGGAGGAATATGATCGCCTGTGATGGAGGAACATGATCGCCTGTGATGGAGGAATATGATCGCCTGTGATGGAGGAACATGATCGCCTGTGATGGAGGAACATGATCGCCTGTGATGTGGGAACATGATCGCCTGTGATGGAGGAACATGATCGCCTGTGATGGAGGAACATGATCGCCTGTGATGTGGGATCATGATCGCCTGTGATGGAGGAATATGATCGCCTGTGATGGAGGAATATGATCGCCTGTGATGGAGGAACATGATCGCCTGTGATGGAGGAACATGATCGCCTGTGATGTAGGAACATGATCGCCTGTGATGGAGGAATATGATCGCCTGTGATTTAGGAACATGATCGCCTTGATGGAGGAACATGATCGCCTGTGATGGAGGAACATGATCGCCTGTGATGTAGAAACATGATCGCCTGTGATGGAGGAACATGATCGCCTGTGATGTAGGAACATGATCGCCTTGATGGAGGAACATGATCGCCTTGATGGAGGAACATGATCGCCTGTGATGGAGGAATATGATCGCATGTGATGTAGGAACATGATCGCCTGTGATGGAGGAGCATGATCGCCTGTGATGGAGGAACATGATTGCCTGTGATGTAGGAACATGATCGCCTGTGATGTAGGAACATGATCGCCTGTGATGTAGGAACATGGTCGCCTGTGATTTTAGGAACATGATCGCCTGTGATGTAGGAACATGATCGCCTGTGATTTAGGAACATGATCGCCTGTGATTTTAGGAACATGATCGCCTGTGATGGAGGAACATGATCGCCTGTGATGGAGGAACATGATCGCCTGTGATGGAGGAACATGATCGCCTGTGATGGAGGAACATGATCGCCTGTGATGGAGGAACATTATCGCCTGTGATGGAGGAACATGATCGCCTGTGATGTAGGGACATGATCGCCTGTGATGGAGGAGCATGATCGCCTGTGATGGAGGAGCATGATCGCCTGTGATGTAGGGACATGATCGCCTGTGATGGAGGAACATGATCGCCTGTGATGTAGGGACATGATCGCCTGTGATGTAGGGACATGATCGCCTGTGATGTAGGGACATGATCGCCTGTGATGTAGGGACATGATCGCCTGTGATGGAGGAACATGATCGCCTGTGATGGAGGAACATGATCGCCTGTGATGTAGGGACATGATCGCCTGTGATGTAGGAACATGATCGCCTGTGATGTAGGAACATGATCGCCTGTGATGGAGGAACATGATCGCCTGTGATGGAGGAACATGATCGCCAGTGATGTAGGGACATGATCGCCTGTGATGTAGGGACATGATCGCCTGTGATGGAGGAATATGATCGCCTGTGATGTAGGAACATGATCGCCTGTGATGGAGGGACATGATCGCCTGTGATGGAGGGACATGATCGCCTGTGATGTAGGGACATGATCGCCTGTAATGGAGGAACATGATCGCCTGTGATGGAGGGACATGATCGCCTGTGATGGAGGGACATGATCGCCTGTGATGTAGGGACATGATCGCCTGTGATGGAGGAACATGATCGCCTGTGATGGAGGAACATGATCGCCTGTGATGTAGGGACATGATCGCCTGTGATGTAGGAACATGATCGCCTGTGATGTAGGGACATGATCGCCTGTGATGGAGGAACATGATCGCCTGTGATGGAGGAACATGATCGCCTGTGATGGAGGGACATGATCGCCTGTGATGTAGGGACATGATCGCCTGTGATGTAGGAACATGATCGCCTGTGATGTAGGAACATGATCGCCTGTGATGGAGGAACATGATCGCCTGTGATGGAGGAACATGATCGCCTGTGATGTAGGGACATGATCGCCTGTGATGTAGGGACATGATCGCCTGTGATGGAGGAATATGATCGCCTGTGATGTAGGAACATGATCGCCTGTGATGGAGGGACATGATCGCCTGTGATGGAGGGACATGATCGTTTGTGATGGAGGGACATGATCGCCTGTGATGTAGGGACATGATCGCCTGTGATGGAGGAACATGATCGCCTGTGATGTAGGGACATGATCGCCTGTGATGGAGGAACATGATCGCCGGTGATGGAGGAACATGATCGCCTGTGATGGACATCGTATTTTATTTTTTCTCACGCTTTGAACTCAAGCGTAGTCCGTACACGAGCTTCTACGTCCAGTAGCACTGCAGTGATGTGTGAACTCAAGCGTAGTCCGTACACGAGCTTCTATGTCCAGTAGCACTGCAGTGATGTTTGAACTCAAGCGTAGTCCGTACACGAGCTTCTATGTCCAGTAGCACTGCAGTGATGTGTGAACTCAAGCGTAGTCCGTACACGAGCTTCTACGTCCAGTAGCACTGCAGTGATGTGTGAACTCAAGCGTAGTCCGTACACGAGCTTCTATCGTCCAGTAGCACTGCAGTGATGTGTGAACTCAAGCGTAGTCGTACACGAGCTTCTATGTCCAGTAGCACTGCAGTGATGTTTGAACTCAAGCGTAGTCCGTACACGAGCTTCTACGTCCAGTAGCACTGCAGTGATGTGTGCTCGTGGGTAAGCTTTCCCTACTGCCAGTGTCCATTGCCGTCAGGTGAACCCACTCTGACTGCAGAGCTTCTTATCATTTACGTAGCCAGGTTAAGGACCAGAAGTCAATATTTTAGTCCAACTTTTAGTCTGTGATGACTTGATCTCGTGTCTGTGGTGACTTTATCTCTTGTGAGCTGGTAACATGATCTCGTATCTGTGGTGACATGATGTTGTGTCTGTGGAGATATGATCTCGTCTGAGCTGGTGACATTATCTCGTGTCTGTGGAGACTTAGTCTCGTGTCTGTGGAGACTTGTAGGCAGCTAGGCCAGGCTCCTCCAGAAGGATAACTAAACCAGAAGAAGGTTAAGACCATGCGGAAGACAGCGAGGAGTGTGGAGTCACCGTTTAACCTGCTCTCACTTGAACATCTCCAGAACGTTACAACTATGTATGAATTAAACAGAAACAGCCTGGGTGGTAGACGAGAATGTAAAGTCTCTGATACATCCAGCCACACAGAAGCATTCTGTGGTGACGGGGTTCGGTATCAGAGCTGCAACACTTCACAGAAGAGGTCAGCACAGACGGCTGCTGGCAGCAGGTTCCAGCACGTGGAACCAATCTTATGTTGACGTTCTTGGGAACAGGAAACCGAACGTAGTGCTCTAGTGATGCCAGAAGCCCGTCACAAATAGAAGACAGGAAATAGTTCATAGCAGATTTAACACATATTGTAAACAGACAGCGTCGTCTCTAAGAAGACACATATTCCACAATACAACAAACATGCAAATGGTAATGCACTTAAACATGTAAATAGGTACAACTATCTCGGAGCAGTCATACCAACTGATGGGAGGTGCCTTGAAGAGATTAAAGCAAGAATAGCTGTGGCACAGGTAGCCTTTTGCAAGGTGGAAACCATACTGAGCAATAAAAAGATGTCATTTGCAAGAAGAAGCAGAGTGTTGAAGTGCTACATAGAACATGTTCTTTTGTGTGGATGTGAAACGTAGACAAGGAGCAGACAGAGTAGAAATGTGGTGTCTGAGGAAAATGCAAAGAATACCATGGACAGACAGGGAAAAAAATGAGTAAGTCCTACCAAAAAGAACCCACTCAAAATCGTAAACTGATTAGAGAATTTAAACGTAGACAGTCAACATGTTAGGGTACGTTATGAGAAGAAATAAACTAGATAACTTGGTGACAACTGGCAAGATTGAGGGGTAAAGGACAAGAGGAAGTCAGAAAGGTAAATATATGGATGACTTGACCACATGGCATGGTCAAGACGAGAACACAGAGCTGATCCACGACTCTAGTGATCGTGTGAGATGGAGAAACAGGATCTCTCACGCTACTCATTTTGCTAATAGTGCTCGATCGTTGTGCTCCGGACCTTATGGTGAATGGTTCTGTGTATCCTCTGTTTTGTTCTCTACAGGCTAAGGGAAGTGTTTCCTGAAATTCTATTGATTTTTCTATCAGTTGTCTAAGGGCAAAGATGGCATCTATGCATCCTTTGCTTTTCCTAACTCAAAGTTATATTTCCTTTAGCTGGGGTCGTTTTCTTGTCTCAAGAATGTAGCAAAATATGTTTCCAGTATGGCTCAAAAGGGAAAAGCCTCTGTATTGTGTGCAGTCTCTTCTACTGCCTTTGTTTTACCAAACTGAGATGATTATGGCTCTCCCTGAGTCTTGAGGTGTCTGTTGTTCTACCCAGACGTGGTTGAACAATCTATGTAGCCATGTAGTTCCTACTTCTCTTGCTGTTTTGATAAATTCATTTGGCATTTCGTCTTTTCATTTAATGTATTCAGTGCGGCCAGTCTGGTGGCTTCTCTAATGTCTTCTTTCAATATGTCTGGTTGGAGTTCCCCGATGACACCCGTGTCGGCTTCTTCCATTCCTGGATTGTCGGGTGGAATGTAGAGAAGTTGTTTGAAGTACTGTCATGAAACGCGAGAGCATCAACTTGCATCAAATATGGAGGTTATAGTTTGACATAACAATACACTCCACCCCCCCCCCCCCCCCCCCCCGGGCCTCCCTCCCTGTCTCTCTCTCTCTCTCTCTCTCTCTCTCTCTCTCTGACACATACAAACAGTATATATATAGATATGTATATATGTGTGTGTGCGCGCGCGCGTGCTTACGTGTGTACGCACACGCATAGAGATATATTGGCCAGTACCAACATGGCGATATGTCAGCTCACGCCTATACATAGAGGTGGACAAACACGCTGATCCATGTGCCCAGAAATCTAGAGTAAGCCCTGGCCAGACATCAATCATGTGTTTAGTAGATCACTGGTATTAAGCACACACGTAAACGGGTCAAAGCGTCCTCTACGCATCAAATATTGAAATCTGTACCCTTTGATTGACAGTTGCCGCCGGCCACACTGCGCCCGCCCATCACGTGCTCGCCTCAGTGGTTCTCAGACTCGTAGCACTAGCGCGCCTTTTCCTAGTGTCTTGGTACTGGGTTGCTGCACTAGGGCACCCCTTCCCAGTGTCTGTACAAGGTTTCTGAACTAGGGCGCCCCTTCCCTGTGGCTATGTACTGGTTTGCTGCACTAGGGCGCCCTTCTAGGGCGCCTACTAGTGTCTTTGTACTGGGTTTTTATACTTTCACTGCTGCAGGTTCCTCTGGCGCTTGCACGAAGATGTGTAGACATAATGGAGGTATTATTGGCGCCTTACCTACAGGTGTAACTTGGCACCTCACAGATGTACTCGGCCACCTCACCTACACATGTAACTTGGCACCTCACCTACAGATGTAATTTTGCACCTCACCTACAGATGTAACTTGGCACCTTACCTACAGATGTAACTTGGCGCATCACAAAAAGACGTAACTTAGCAACTCTCATAAAGATGTAACTTGATGCCTTACCTACAGGTGTGACTTTGCACCTCACCTACACATGTAACTTGACGCCTCACATACAGATATAACATGGCACCTCACCTACACATGTAACTTGGCGCCTCACCTACAGATTACCAAAGGCGAAAGATGAGATGAAGTAAAGATCAGCTGGAGATAAGATGAGATGAAGTAAAGACCTGCTGGAGATGAGATGAGATGAAGTTAAGATCAGCTGGCGATGAGTTGAGATGAAGTGAAGATCAGCTGGTGATGAGATAAGATGAAGTAAAGACCTGCTGGAGATGGGATAAGATGAAGTAAAGACCAGCTGGAGATGAGATGAGATGAAGTGAAGATCAGCTGGCGATGAGTTGAGATGAGATGAGATGAAGTGAAGATCAGCTGGCGATGAGATGAGATGAGAAATCTCATGTAACTTGACGCCTCACTTACAGATGAAACTTGGTGCCTCACCCACATAAGTAACGTTGCGCCACACCTACAGATGTACCTTTGCACCCCAGCTACAGATGTAACTTGACGCCTCACCTACAGATTTAACTTGGAGCCTCACCTACAGATGTGCTTGCTTGCTTGTGTTCGTTGGCTTGAGCTCTAACGTGAAGTCCTGTATGTCGGATGAAGGTATCCTGTTGTCCAACATCAGTGTGATGTCATACAGGACTGAGGTTTGCGTGAGTATCCGTTGTCCCAGGTCTGGCTTATTGGTGTGCAGACTGGTGGTTCCTCGCCGTGCAGGCAGATACTCTCCGACTTCGGAAGAATCAGCGATCCTACTACATTGGCCAAGACCCCGAAGGGACCTGTTGTCCAGGTCGCTCGGCAAGGACGTGTTAGTAGGTCTTGGCCAGTATAGAACCTATCCCTGGTGCCTTGGAATCACCTCTGCATCCAAACCTACAGATGTAACATGTCGCCACACCTACAGATGTAACTTGGCGCCTCAACTACAGATGTAACTTGACGCCTCACCTACAGATGTAACTTGACGCCACACCTAGAGATGTAACTTGGCGCCACACCTACAGAGGTAACTTGACGCCTCACCTACAGATGTAACTTGGCGCCTCACCTACAGATGTACCCTGGCGCCTCACGTACAGATGTAACTTGGCGCCACACCTACAGATGTAACTTGACGCCTCAACTACATATGTAACTTGGCGCCATACCTACAGATGTAACTTGGCGCCTCGCCTACATATTTAACTTGGCCCCTCAACTACATATGTAGCTTGGCGCCTCATCTACAGATGTAACTTGGTGTCTCACCAGTATATGTAACTTAGCAGCTCACTTACATATGTAACTTGGCGCCACACCTACAGATGTACCCCGACATCCCAGCTATACATGCATCTTGACGCTTCACCTACAGATGTAACTTGACGCCTCACCTACAGATGTATCTTGACGCCTCACCTACAGATGTAACTTGACGCTTCACCTACATATGTAACTTGACGCCTCACCTACAGATGTAACTTGACGCCTCACCTACAGATGTATCTTGGCGCCTCACCTACAGATGTCACTTGGCGCCTCACCTACAGATGTCACTTGACGCTTCACCTACAGATGTAACTTGACGCTTCACCTACAGATGTAACTTGACGCTTCACCTACAGATGTAACTTGACGCTTCACCTACAGATGTATCTTGACGCCTCACCTACAGATGTAACTTGACGCCTCACCTACAGATGTAACTTGACGCTTCACCTACAGATGTAACTTGACGCCTCACCTACAGATGTAACTTGACGCTTCACCTACAGATTTAATCTGGCTACACTGATTTATGCAAGCGAGAATAACTTACAGAACACAGGAACATGCGTACTGAATCTCTCTCTCTCTCTCTCTCTCTCTCTCTCTCTCTCTCTCTCTCTCTCTCTCTCTCTCTCTCTCTCTCTCTCTCTCTCTCTCTCTCTCGTGATGTAGGCTAACTAACCGGCAGCTGGTCTTCACTTCATCTCATCGCCAGCTGGTCTTCACTTCATCTCATCTCATCGCAAGCCTGATCCTTACTTCATCTCATCTCATCTCATATCCAGCTCGTCTTTACTTCATCTTACCTCATCGCCAGCTGGTCTTTACTTTATCTCATATCCAGCTCGTCTTTACTTTATTTCATCTCATCACCAGCTGGTCTTTACTTCATCTCATCTCATCACATCACATCTCATCTCATAACATCTCATCTCATCGGCCGCTGGTCTTTATTTCATCTCATCTCATCGGCTGCTCTTCTTTACTTCATCTCATCTTATCTCATCTCATCGGCTGCTCGTCTTTACTTAATCTCATCTCACTGGGCGCTGGTCTTTACTTCATCTCATCCCATCTCATCGCAAGCTGATCTTCACTTCATCTCATCTCATCGCCAGCTGGTCTTTACTTTATCTCATCTCTAGCTCGTCTTTACTTTATTTCATCTCATCACCAGCTGGTCTTTACTTCATCTCATCTCATCACATCTCATCGGCCGCTGGTCTTTATTTCATCTCATCGGCTGCTCTTCTTTACTTCATCTCATCTTATCTCATCTCATCGGCTGCTCGACTTTACTTAATCTCATCTCATTGGGCGCTGGTCTTTACTTCATTTCATCTCATCGCCAGCTGGTCTTTAGTTTATCTCATCTCAACGGCTGCTGGTCTTTACTTCATCTCATCCCATCTCATCGCAGGCTGATCTTCACTTCATCTCATCTCATCTCATCGGCCGCTGATCTTCACCTCATCTCATCTCATCGTCAGCTGGTCTTTACTTCATCTCATCTCATCGTCAGCTGGTCTTTACTTCATCTCATCTCATCTCATCGCCAGCTGATCTTCACTTCATATCATCTCATCTCATCTCCAGCTCATCTTCACTTCATATAATCTCATCTAATCTCATCTCCAGCTGATCTTCATTTCATCTCATCTCATCACCAGCTGGTCTTTACTTCATCTCATCTCATCTCCAGCTGGTCTTTACTTCATCTCATCACCAGCTGGTCTTTACTTCATCTCATCTCATCGCCAGCTGGTCTTTACTTCATCTCATCTCATCACCAGCTGTTCTTTACTTCATCTCATATCATCTCCAGCTGGTCTTTACTTCATCTCATCTCATCTCATCTCATATCATCACCAGCTGGTCTTTAATTCATCTCATATCATCACCAGCTGGTCTTTACTTCATCTCATCTCATCTCCAGCTGGTCTTTACTTCATCTCATCTCATCTCCAGCTGGTCTTTACTTCATCTCATCTCATCACCAGCTGGTCTTTACTTCATCTCATCTCATCACCAGCTGGTCTTTACTTCATCTCATCTCATCTCATCTAATCGCCAGATGGTCTTTACTTCATCTCATCTCATCTCCAGCTGGTCGTTACTTCATCTCATCTCATCACCAGCTGGTCTTTACTTCATCTCATCTCCAGCTGATCTTTACTTCATCTCATCTCATCGCCAGCTGGTCTTTACTTCATCTCATTTCATCTCCAGCTGGTCTTTACTTCATCTCATCTCGTCACCAGCTGGTCTTTACTTCATCTCATCTCATATCCAGCAGGTCTTTACTTCATCTCATATCATCTCATCTCCAGCTGGTCTTTACTTCATCTTATCTCATCTCCAGCAGGTCTTTACTTCATCTCATCTCATCTCATCTCCAGCTGGTCTTTACTTCATCTCATCTCCAGCTGATCTTTACTTCATCTCATCTCATCTCATCGCCAGCTGGTCTTTACTTCATCTCATCTCATCTCTAGCTGGTCTTTACTTCATCTCATCTCATCACCAGCTGGTCTTTACTTCATCTCATCTCATCTCCAGCTGGTCTTTACTTCATCTCATCTCATCGCAAGCTGGTATTTACTTCATCTCATTTTATCTCCAGCTGGTCTGTACTTCATCACATATCATCTCCAGCTGATCTTTACTTCATCTCATCTCATCTCATCTCCAGCTGGTCTTTACCTCATCTCATCTCATCTCCAGCTGATCTTTACTTCATCTCATCTCATCTCATCTCCAGCTGGTCTTTACTTCATCTTATCTTATCGCCAGCTGGTCTTTACTTAATCTCATCTTTTGCCAGCTGATGTTCACTTCATCTCATTGCCAGCTGATCTTCACTTCATCTCATCTCTCATCGCCAGTTGATCTTCAATTCATCTCATCTCATCGCCAGCTGATCTCCACTTCATCTAATCGCCAGCTGATCTTCACTTCATCTCATCTCATCGCCAGTTGATCTTCACTTGATCTCATCGCCAGTTGATCTTCACTTCATCTCATCTCATCGCCAGCTGATCTCCACTTCATCTCATCGCCAGTTGATCTTCACTTCATCTCATCTCATCGCCAGTTAATCTTCACTTCATCTCATCTCATCGCCAGCTGGTCTTTACTTTATCTCATCTCCAGCTCGTCTTTACTTTATTTCATCTCATCACCAGCTGGTCTTTACTTCATCTCATCTCATCACATCTCATCGGCCGCTGGTCTTTATTTCATCTCATCGGCTGCTCTTCTTTACTTCATCTCATCTTATCTCATCTCATCGGCTGCTCGTCTTTACTTAATCTCATCTCATTGGGCGCTGGTCTTTACTTCATTTCATCTCATCGCCAGCTGGTCTTTAGTTTATCTCATCTCAACGGCTGCTGGTCTTTACTTCATCTCATCCCATCTCATCGCAGGCTGATCTTCACTTCATCTCATCTCATCTCATCGGCCGCTGATCTTCACCTCATCTCACCTCATCGTCAGCTGGTCTTTACTTCATCTCATCTCATCGTCAGCTGGTCTTTACTTCATCTCATCTCATCTCATCGCCAGCTGGTCTTCACTTCATATCATCTCATCTCATCTCCAGCTGATCTTCACTTCATATAATCTCATCTAATCTCATCTCCAGCTGATCTTCATTTCATCTCATCTCATCACCAGCTGGTCTTTACTTCATCTCATCTCATCTCCAGCTGGTCTTTACTTCATCTCATCACCAGCTGGTCTTTACTTCATCTCATCTCATCTCATCGCCAGCTGGTCTTTACTTCATCTCATCTCATCACCAGCTGTTCTTTACTTCATCTCATATCATCTCCAGCTGGTCTTTACTTCATCTCATCTCATCTCATCTCATCTCATATCATCACCAGCTGGTCTTTACTTCATCTCATCTCATCTCATCTCATCTCATATCATCTCCAGCTGGTCTTTACTTCATCTCATCTCATCTCATCTCATCTCATATCATCTCCAGCTGGTCTTTACTTCATCTCATCTCATCTCATCTCATCTCATATCATCTCCAGCTGGTCTTTACTTCATCTCATCTCATCTCATATCATCACCAGCTGGTCTTTAATTCATCTCATATCATCACCAGCTGGTCTTTACTTCATCTCATCTCATCTCCAGCTGGTCTTTACTTCATCTCATCTCATCTCCAGCTGGTCTTTACTTCATCTCATCTCATCACCAGCTGGTCTTTACTTCATCTCATCTCATCACCAGCTGGTCTTTACTTCATCTCATCTCATCTCATCTAATCGCCAGATGGTCTTTACTTCATCTCATCTCATCTCCAGCTGGTCGTTACTTCATCTCATCTCATCACCAGCTGGTCTTTACTTCATCTCATCTCCAGCTGATCTTTACTTCATCTCATCTCATCGCCAGCTGGTCTTTACTTCATCTCATTTCATCTCCAGCTGGTCTTTACTTCATCTCATCTCGTCACCAGCTGGTCTTTACTTCATCTCATCTCATCTCCAGCAGGTCTTTACTTCATCTCATATCATCTCATCTCCAGCTGGTCTTTACTTCATCTTATCTCATCTCCAGCAGGTCTTTACTTCATCTCATCTCATCTCATCTCCAGCTGGTCTTTACTTCATCTCATCTCCAGCTGATCTTTACTTCATCTCATCTCATCTCATCGCCAGCTGGTCTTTACTTCATCTCATCTCATCTCTAGCTGGTCTTTACTTCATCTCATCTCATCACCAGCTGGTCTTTACTTCATCTCATCTCATCTCCAGCTGGTCTTTACTTCATCTCATCTCATCGCAAGCTGGTATTTACTTCATCTCATTTCATCTCCAGCTGGTCTGTACTTCATCTCATATCATCTCCAGCTGATCTTTACTTCATCTCATCTCATCTCATCTCCAGCTGGTCTTTACCTCATCTCATCTCATCTCCAGCTGATCTTTACTTCATCTCATCTCATCTCATCTCCAGCTGGTCTTTACTTCATCTTATCTTATCGCCAGCTGGTCTTTACTTAATCTCATCGCCAGCTGATGTTCACTTCATCTCATTGCCAGCTGTACTTCATCTCATCTCATCTCATCGCCAGTTGATCTTCTTCATCTCATCTCATCGCCAGCTGATCTCCTTCATCTCATCGCCAGCTGATCTTCACTTCATCTCATCTCATCGCCAGTTGATTTTTATTTGCCATTTCTTCACTTCACTCCTGTATCGCCTGTCATCACTTCATCTCATCGCCAGTGACTTCACTTCATCTCATCTCCGCTGTTTCTTTACTTCATCTCATCTCATCTCATCCCAGTTGATCTTCCTTCATCTCATCTCATCTCCAGTCTCCACTTCATCTCATCCCATCTCATCTCATCTCCAGCTGGTCTTCAGTTGATCTTACTTTTATCGCCAGCTGGTCTTTACTTCATCTCATCGCTCCCAGCTGATCTCACTTCACCCTCATCGCCAGTTGATCTTCACTTCATCTCATCTCATCGCCAGTTGATCTTCACTTCATCTCATCGCCAGCTGATCTTCATCAGCCAGCATCAAACAGACACAGCTCAAGGATGACACTGACACAAGTTGACTCTACTGCTGACATTGTTTAGGGGCAATTTATAAACTGTACAGGTGTGCAGTGAATGTTTATACAAATATATTTGTCGCTCTTGAGTGTCGCTCTCG
>JACEFZ010027646.1:35000-152500 GCA_014155875.1 Cepaea nemoralis | reverse complement strand
ACAGTCGTTGTAACAACATTAGCCTGTCTTAGACAGTCGTTGTAACAACATTAGCCTGTCTTAGACTGTCGTTGTAACAACATTAGCCTGTCTTAGTCGTTGTAACAACATTAGCCTGTCTTAGTCTGTCGTTGTAACAACATTAGCCTGTCTTAGACTGTCCTTGTAACAACATTAGCCTGTCTTAGACTGTCGTTGTAACAACATTAACCTGTCTTAGACTGTCGTTGTAACAACATTAGCCTGTCTTAGACTGTCTTTGTAACAAGATTAGCCTGTCTTAGACTGTCGTTGTAACAACATTAGCCTGTCTAAGTCGTTGTAACAACATTAGCCTGTCTTAGACTGTCGTTGTAACAACATTAACCTGTCTTAGACTGTCTTTGTAACAACATTAGCCTGTCTTAGACTGTCGTTGTAACAACATTAGCCTGTCTTAGACAGTCATTGTAACAACATTAGCCTGTCTTAGACAGTCGTTGTAACAACATTAACCTGCCTTAGACTGTCGTTGTGACAACATTAACCTGTCTTAGACTGTCGTTGTAACAACATTAGCCTGTCTTAGACTGTCGTTGTAACAACATTAGCCTGTCTTAGACTGTCGTTGTAACAACATTAGCCTGTCTTAGATAGTCTTTGTAACAACATTAGGCTGTCTTAGACTGTCGTTGTAACAACATTAACCTGCCTTAGACTGTCGTTGTAACAACATTAACCTGTCTTAGACTGTCGTTGTAACAACATTAGCCTGTCTTAGACAGTCGTTGTAACAACATTAGCCTGTCTTAGACTGTCTTTGTAACAAGATTAGCCTGTCTTAGACTGTCGTTGTAACAACATTAGCCTGTCTTAGTCGTTGTAACAACATTAGCCTGTCTTAGTCGTTGTAACAACATTAGCCTGTCTTAGACAGTCGTTGTAACAACATTAGCCTGTCTTAGACTGTCCTTGTAACAACATTAGCCTGTCTTAGTCGTTGTAACAACATTAGCCTGTCTTAGACTGTCGTTGTAACAACATTAGCCTGTCTTACACTGTCGTTGTCACAACATTAGCCTGTCTTAGACTGTCGTTGTCACAACATTAGCCTGTCTTAGACTGTCGTTGTCACAACATTAGCCTGTCTTAGACAGACGTTGTAACAACATTAGCCTGTCTTAGACAGTCGTTGTAACAACATTAGCCTGTCTTAGACAGACTGTCGTTGTAACAACATTAGTCTGTCTTAGACTGTCGTTGTAACAACATTAGCCTGTCTTAGACAGTCGTTGTTACAACATTAGCCTGTCTTAGACAGTCGTTGTAACAACATTAGCCTGTCTTAGACTGTCGTTGTCACAACATTAGCCTGTCTCAGACTGTCGTTGTAACAACATTAGCCTGTCTTAGACTGTCGTTGTCACAACATTAACCTGTCTTAGACTGTCGTTGTAACAACATTAGCCTGTCTTAGACAGTCGTTGTAACAACATTAGCCTGTCTTAGACAGACTGTCGTTGTAACAACATTAGTCTGTCTTAGACTGTCGTTGTAACAACATTAGCCTGTCTTAGACAGTCGTTGTTATAACATTAGCCTGTCTTAGACAGTCGTTGTAACAACATTAACCTGCCTTAGACAGTCGTTGTAACAACATTAGCCTGTCTCAGACTGTCGTTGTAACAACATTAACCTGTCTTAGACTGTCGTTGTAACAACATTAACCTGTCTTAGACTGTCGTTGTAACAACATTAGCCTGTCTTAGACTGTCGTTGCAACAACATTACAGCGTAACAACGACTGCCTGTTCTTTTCTAGTGCTTGTAAGTTTGTGAGTGGTTGCACCGCCTGCTCCCCCCCCCCACACCCTGATCTTCGACAGTATATCAAGTGGCCGAGTGGTTGCACCGCCTGCCCCCCACACCCTGATCTTGGACAGTATATCAAGTGGCTGATTGGTTGCATCGCCTGCCCCCCACACCCTGATCTTGGACAGTATATCAAGTGGCCGAGTGGTTGCACCGCCTGCCCGCACATTTTAGGTCGTGGGTTCGTTTCCGCTCTACGTCACTTGGTTTACGAGTGCAATTTTCTTGGAGATCCCAGGGGGTCATCGCTCCAGCTACGGAGTTCGTGCTTTATGTGACGTTTCTAGGTAGTCCACTCTACTGAAAGAGACCTAGCCATACGGGACACATCAGGGTGCAATGAAGTCTATCTGCCACCTGTAAACTCATTTGAACTTTAGTGCATCAATGATTAACACAAGCCTGATCTTCGGCAAAGGCAGTGATGTCCAGGTGTGGCAGAGTCAATCTTACAGGAACAGGAACACATTTGAAATCTATAGAATCGAAGTTCTCTCCTTGCTTCCTAATTGCTTCCTTGCTCTACTAGCTGCTAACAGTCGCTTCTGCTGTTACCATCTTCAGGATCGTAGAATCTGCTAAGTAATTTGCGCAGTATTTCAGGTGAGGTTTTTATATTGACTTTAATAGCTTCTGCTGAGTTACCATCTGGACTAGATCTTCCCCATCCTTCAGAAGTTTGATAGCTTTTCTGATTTCTTCTTTAGATGGTTTCTCAAACTTGATATCTAACTCCACTTCCACAGGCTGGACATGGCGAGGGTCTTCTGGGACTTCTCTGTCCAGGAGTTCCTCAAAGTATTCAATCTATCTATTTATTGATCCGTAATATTGGAGAGATAGGATATGATAGGAGGATGGATGATGGTAGAATACCAAAGGACATCTTTCTTAGTGAATCACAGATGGGTAAGAGATCTTAGGGTCGGCCTCTACTACGATACAAAGATGTGTGTAAGCGGGACATGATTGATACAAGCATTGATAATGCACATTGGGAGCAAGTCGCCGCTGGACGTGTTGGTGGGCAAATATCAGAAATAGAATAAAGACAAAAGAGAATGTAATTGCAGATAAGTCACACACCGAGCGTGTGTAAGGTAAGATAGTGCACGATGGTGAAAATGACCATGTGTTCACACGCATCCACTGTGGACGAACATTTACAGCGCGAATTGGCCTTATCAGTCACATTCGCTACCGCCATGGGTTGTAGTTATTATGCCTTTTGGTTTTGATCAGTCCAATTGGATGATTATATTCTTCTGCTGTCCTTGTGACACTGTAGTCTGTGGGGTTTTGTGTCTCTGCTGCTTCCTCTGCTCCTACTCTACATTGTACATATCAGAATTCCTTGACAGTTTTAACAGTTTTTTGTTCTTAGAGTTTTCAGTGATCGTCACACGGATTGGTCAAGCATCTAAGAAAGTATAATTTGTGACCAGAACCCCAAAGGGACTTGTTGCCCAGGATGCTCGGCGAGGACGCGTTATTAGGTTTTGGCGAGTATAGAACCTGGCCCTGGTGCCTTGGAAACACCTGTGCGTCCTTTATTCTTTGAGAAAGACTGGTCAAAACGCTCGCCATTATCAGTGTGTTTTTATCCTTCGTGCGTCTTAGTTATATTTTATCTGTGTGTTTTTATCCTTCGTGCGTCTTAGTTATATTTTATCTGTGTGTTTTTATCCTTCGTGCGTCTTAGTTATATTTTATCTGTGTGTTTTCATCCTTCGTGCGTCTTAGTCATATTTTATCTGTGTGTTTTCATCCTTCGTGCGTCTTAGTTATATTTTATCTTTGTGTTTTCATCCTTCGTGCTTCTTAGTTATATTTTATCTGTGTGTTTTTCATCCTTCGTGCTTCTTAGTTATATTTTATCTGTGTGTTTTCATCCTTCGTGCTTGGCAGTAATATTTTACCTGTGTGTGTGTTTGTATGTGTGTGATTTCCGTATGCCACGATTAGATTACTCAAATAGTTTGGTGTCCAAAAGGCTACCGACAAGGTGATGTGACACATCGGGGCCGTGACGTGCCCAAGCTGAACTGACGAAATCCCTGTCACTCTCAGGGAGATGTCACATCAGGCAATCCATCATCAATCACATCGGGACGTCCTGGTCCAGCACTGGAAGCCATGGCCTGCCCCTTCTGTCCAAGGGAAACAATTATCTATACAATCAGGGTAAATAACTCCATTACAGCGAAGTGAGCACCCTGAAATACATGCATGTTTATCGAGATAATTGTCTGGTTTTGTTTCTCTGAGAACTACGTTTGAAGTCAAGTCGGAGGTCTAGTCTGGATTTGCAAGCACGGTTTTATTTCTGCATCGATCATACATTTGAGGAAGTGTTCGTCGCTGATCGCCGCGGGCTGAAACTGGTGGTGACGTAGTGAAAACTGACAAATGTAGAATTGATTCTGATTGGTCGATGACTACCAGCTCCAGGTCATTTGTCCAGCAGACGTCGAGGTCCAATTGGCAGAACCACTCACGAACATCGGGACTTTGAGTCGGTTCAGTTCATGCGCTAAAGTGCAAACATTAGAGAGAAACATTAGAAGCTAAACTGACAACTTTATACACCGAGACACTTTTTTTTGGACAAAATCTTTAAACGAGGCAATATGAAGAGCATCCAGGTTTTATTAGGTGAGTCTTTGATCTTGTTGATGGTAAACAAATGTGTTTAGTTTCTTGTGTGATACTAGAGCAGGCAGAAAATGGCAGTCTCATCTTGAAATGTGTAGTTACATGTTACAGTACATGGCAGTCTAGTATGGAGATGTGTAGTTACATGTTACAGAACATGGCATGTTACAGAACATGGCAGCCTCAGCTTGAGATGTGTAGTTACATGTTACAGAACATAGCAGTCTAGTATGGAGATGCAAAGAATACCATGGACAGCCAGAAAGACCAATGAACAAGTCCTTCAAGAAACAAATGAAGATCGTAAATTGATTAGAGAAATTAGACGCAGACAGTCAAATTTTTTTGGGCATGTTATGAGAAGAAATGAATTGGAGAACTTGGTGACAACTGGTAAGATCGAGGGGAACAGACCAAGAGGAAGACCTAGAAGCAAATACCTGGATGGCTTGGCCTTGTGGCATGGTCGAGACAGAAAAGCAGGGCTCATCCACGACTCTGGTGATCGAGTGAGATGGCAGAACATGACCGCCCACGCTTACCGACATGGCACATGATGGATGGATGGAGTTACATGTTACAGAACATGGCAGCCTCATGTAGAGATGTGTATTTACATATTACAGAACATGGCAGCCTCATGTAGAGATGTGTATTTACATATTACAGAACATGGCAGCCTCATGTAGAGATGTGTAGTTACATGTTACAGAACATGACAGCCTCATCTGGAGATGTATATTTACATGTTACAGAACATGGTAGCCTCATGTAGGGATGTGTAGTTACATGTTACAGAACATGGCAGCCTCATGTAGAGATGTGTATTTACATATTACAGAACATGGTAGCCTCATGAAGAGATGTGTATTTACATGTTACAGAACCCAGAGGCCCTCATCTGGAGATGTGTAGTTACATGATACAGAAAATAAAGGCACCTTGCCAAAGTGCAGAGTGTTTGTAAAGTCTCACTTCACTGTGTATGTAGAACAGCTGTTTGTTGTAGAGTATATTTTCCGTTTGCAAGACGGGAAACATACTCTCCAACAAACAGTTTTTCTACATACAAAGTGTAGTGAGACTACAAACACCTGTATATCTTGTTTATATAAAGTATGAACACATATATAGTGGGTAGCGGGGTAGGGCTATGGGTATCCCCTATCAAAGGAGAAGTAAGGCGCCTCCTTCCCTCCGCTAGCCTACGGGACACCCTTGGGCAAGGTGGAGTACCCGTTTAGCCCCCCGATCAGGGTTACGTGAAGCCATGGGTGCAGGTGGTGGATGAAGATGCAGAGCAGCCGACAGATAGTTGTAGGTTATGGTCTCCACCTTCACGACGGTAGGCAGAGGATCTCTTTTTTTGGTAGGAGACAATGGCTACGGTCACTGACCAGTATGGTCACTGCTAGGAAGGAAAGCAATGGCAAACTACCTTCTTTACAGATGCCAAGAAAATCATGTTGTGTGGATAGAAATACGGAGCTGATCCACGACTCTGGTGATCGAGTGAGATGGCAGAACATGACCGCCCACGCTTACCGGCATGGCACATGATGGATGGATGGAACACATATGTGCAGCATATTCCACGGCGTTTATATGAAGTATGTATATATCAATCAATCAATTATGTGCCATGCCGGAAAGCGTGGGCGGTCATGATTCGCCATTTCACTCGATCACCAGAGTCGTGGATCTGCTCAGTGTTCCTGTCTCGTCCATGCCATGTGGCCAAGCCATCCAGGTATTTTCCTCTCGGTCTTCCCCTTGGTCTGTTCCCTTCGATCTTGCCAGCTGTCACTAAGTTCTCCAGTCCATTTCTTCTCATAACATGTCCAAAAAATTTTGACTGTCTACGTCTAATTTCTCTAATCAATCTACGATTTTCATTTGTCTCTTGTAGAACTTGGTCATTGGTTTTTCTATCTGTCCATGGTATTCTTTGCATTTTCCTCAGAAACCACATTTCTGCAGCCATCAGATGTTTTTCAGCTTGACTGCACATTGTCCAAGTTTCACATCCATACAAAAGAACAGGCTCTATGTATCCCCTCAACACTCTTTTTCTCGTTTCAATTGACATCATTTTATTGGTCAGAATGTTTTTCATCTTGCTAAAGGCTACTTTCGCAATGGCGATTCTTGTTCTAATCTCTTCAAGGCATCTGCCATCAGATGTTATGACTGTTCCGAGATAATTGAACCGATTCACTTGTTGAAGAATATTCCCATTTACTTGTATATTACATTGTGGTACTTCGTTCTTCCTAGTGACGACCATAACCTGTGTCTTCTACAATTTAATTCCAACCCCAGTTGCTCACTGTGTACAACAACAGCGTCTACTAATTGTTGCAGATCCTGTGCATTGTCTGCAATCAATACTGTATCATCTGCATATCTAATGTTATTTATGTTTCGTCCTCCAATGCTGATTCCATTTAGGTCTTCTACATTTCTGAAAATATTTTCACTGTATAGGGAAAAAAGATCTGGAGACATTACACATCCCTGCCTAACACCTCTCTTAATAGGTTGATATTGTCCTACTTCATTATCAATCCTTATGGCAGCTTGTTGTTTCCAATATATGTTTTTTATAAGTCTAATGTCTTTCCCATCAATTTGTAGATCTGCAAGCATATCCACAATGTTGACATGTCTAACTCTATCAAAAGCCTTTGTGTAGTCAATAAAGCAAAGATGTATATCCTTGTTTACTTCTAAAGCACGTTCAATAACTGTTCAGCAGCATATACACAGCATTTACTGTACCCTTTCCTTCTACAAACCCACATTGTTCTTCCCCTATTTCAGGTTGTATTTTCTTCCTCACTCTTTGCATGATAATTCGTAACAAAATCTTTGTGATGTGACTCATTATACTAATTGTTCTATGTTGATCACATTCTAAGGTTCCTGATTTCTTTGGGATTGCAATAAATACAGAATTACATAATTCAGAAGGTATATCTCCAGTATCATATAATGTGTTCAGCAGTCTAGTGACTTGCTCTAGTCCAAATTCTTCTAAAGCTTTAATCATTTCTGTTGTGATGTTATCTGCACCGGGGGCCTTGCCAGCTTTCATATGCTTAAGAACATTTTGAACCTCCATCTTTAAAATTTCTGGTCCTTCATTATTAAATCTAATAGCATACTGTTCCTCTCTGTTATCATTATACAGGTTTTTCACATAATCTGTCCATACATGTAGAATCTGATCTTTTTCTATTATGATTTTGCCATCTTTAGTTTTTAGACAGCCTGTTGATGTACTTGTTCTTTTATTAGTAAGTTCCTGAATTCTTTTGTGCACTAATTTGGTATTTTGACTGTATATATGTATATATACGTGCAGCATATGTCCAGGGTTGCCGGATCCCTGGCCGAGGAGTTAGCAGCTTTCTCCGTAATCCCGAATACTCTCGTGGTTGACGTGAGTGCAGGAGAATTGGAAGTGGTTCGAGTCGCGCCAGTGACTTATGAGAGTAACACACGTGTTACTATTTCTAGGGCGTTGGACTGATTGTTGCGTGTGGATTAACTGCCCGTATTATCAATGTCCCTCGCTATCAGGCGAACCTACTCCGACTTCTTAGGTACTTGTAATTGACGTCCCTAAGTCAAGGACGATAGGTCAACATTTTAGTCCAACTGACCGGTGTAGGGATTAAACCCGCCACCTCGGCACCAGCACACCGGATGTTTAAGAACGATCACGCCTTCGGCCATTCGGCCACGCTAACCTCCTGATGTATAGATGATAGCAAGGCATTTGCTACAGTACAACACCGTGAAATGACAACAGTGTTATAATATAATCTATGTTATAATATAATCTATGTTATAATATAATCTGTTATAATATAATCTATGTTATAATATAATCTATGTTATAATATAATCTATGTTATAATATAATCTATGTTATAATATAATCTAGGCCAAGCAGATGGCGAGTAGTGATGGTGGAAAATGTCACAGATCAACAACAATTCTTGGACATTGTAGTAACAGAGAGTACGAAAAACAGACTCGTTTAATATCATGAAAACCGAAACATTGTTTATATCAAAGACAAATATGACAGCATAATGTAGATAAATGTAGAAGGGAAAATGCTTACCAAGTTGATAAATTTAAATAACTAGGGGCAATTATAACATCAGATGCACGACGGAGATTAAGAACAGAATAGGACAAGAAATATTTTTTTTCACAAAATGGAAAGTATATTTTGCAATAAGTCACTGTCATTGAATATGAAAAAGAAAATGCTGAAATTTTGCTGTATATATGTGTATCTTGGAATGTAAATGAACGAACGAACGAACGAACGAACAAACTTTATTTTAAAAGGGTAACAAATTGGGCACGCAGGCCCGTCTTACATTCGGCCCTTTCGATCACTCATCTTTCATTCATCAAATGTGCATGTTACATTTACATAGGGAAAAAAACATTGTCAAATGGATTTTGTAAGCATAAACAGTGCATATTACGCATGGTACATTCACATGGGAAAAAAAAAACATTGTCAAATGAAAGTTGTAAACATAAACAGTGCATATTGCAATGTTGTGAGAGACATCCCCCATCCACCCTCACATCCCGCAGCCACCCACACATCCCTCAGCCACCCACACATCCCCCACCCACCACACCCCACCCACACACACCTCCACGCACTCACACAGACTCAGGCAAACATACATGCCGCCACCCACCCACTGATCCCCCACCCACACACATTTCCCCACCCACACATACATCCCCCACCCATCTCATAACCGACACGCACACACCCACCCACATATTCTCCACCACCCACCCATACACCCGCAACCACCCAGCAAAACACACATCACAAAACCACACACATATACCCCCGTCAACCCACACATCCCGCACCAATCCACACATACATCCCGCACTCTCACAATTTTCTCCACCCACCCACACACACATAAGCCAACCTACACCCACTCACCCACCCAATATCCGCCACCTCTCAACTACACATCCCCCACCTATACACACATCCCCACCCACAAACACATCTCCCCACCTGCCCACAAGTATCCCCCACCCATAAACACCCAAAAACGCACACCTCACACCCACACACACCCGCCGCTCACACACATCTTCCCACAAACACACGCATCCCCCAACCATACACTCATCTCTCACACACATCCACCCACTCACGTACTGATTTATGAACAAATTAGGAAGACCTTGGAAGCAACAGAGATGTGTTTCCTGAGACTACTTTTGCGAATTCCTTGGACTGCCAAACTAACGGTTGCCTGAAAGAGGCTAATAAAATTAGAACAATATATGCAACAATACTAAAGATACAAACAACTTTCTTTGGTCATGTGATGAGAAGAGGGGCGTTAGTGAAAATCGTGACAACTGGAAAGATTAGCAGGAAAAGAGGCAGAGGCAGATCAAGACAGATAATGCGTGATGGACTGAGACGGCGACATGGAGGAGTATCATTAGCTGTATAGTTGTATATAGTACTCTCACATGTTGTTGAGTGTGAGTTGTAATGTCTTTAGAAACACTGTTGAAAGAATGTTGTAATATGTTTTCATACATGGCTGAATGCTGTACTGTCTAGACAGATTGTTGAATATTATATATTGTTGTAAGAAGGTGTGCTGTAATCGTCATCAGCCGGCAAGTTAATCGGAGCTGTTGCCCTGACCATCTCGCACACACCAGAAGCTCGTGAGTGCCAGTTGGCTCCAGAACATTCTGAGGTCTCCCGCACGTGCAGATTCTGCTACAGACGTGCTCAACAAAGGGAAGCCGGGGGGCCACCCCAGAGTCTCAAGGTTTGGTTGCTTGAGGGTAACTTGAGTGACCTAACGGAGGTTGTCTTTGCGTGGAGATCATTGATGGTGATTATAGGAGGAGGGAGGGGGAGGAGAGCAGGAAGAAGCATGCACTTACCTCCTGAATGTCTACGAAATATAGAAGGCAGCAACCTCTCGTATATTAAACATGTTGATGTTTCATTAGGCCATTATCTGCACAGACACGGAGAGCATTGAGAAAGTACATTTAGCACCGGAAGACAAGGGGACACAAGTAGGCACTGGAGAACTCATCTGCTTATATCCCTTGTCGTGTTCCTGCTGAATTCAATTACCTACATACATAATGTTGCTATCTGTTGATATATAGTCTGAACAATGGAACATCTTTCTGTCTGTCTCTTTATCTTTCTCTCTCTCTCTCTCTCTCTCTCTCTCTCTCTCTCTCTCTCTCTCTCTCTCTCTCTCTCTCTGTGTGTCTCGGTTTGTATCTCTCTCTATCTCTCTCTCTGTCTCTCTCTATCTCCCGTTCTAAAGCCTGTCTTATTTAAAGTTAGCAGACCTGTAACTCTAAGGACTGTCTTACCTGTATTTGGTAGGTAGGTCTCTGACTCTAAGTCCGTCTCGTCTACAGTTGGTAAACCCCTGATTCGAACGCCCGTCTCGTCTACAGTTGGTAAATCCCTGATTCTAACGCCCGTCTCCTCTACAGTTGGTAAACCCCTGACTATAACGTCCGTCTCCTCTACAGTTGGTAAACCCCTGACTCTAACGTCCGTCTTCTCTACAGTTGGTAAACCCCTGACTCTAACGTCCGTCTCCTCTACAGTTGGTAAACACCTGACTCTAACGTCCGTCTCGTCTACACTAGGTAGACACCTGACTCTAACGTCCGTCTTGTCTACAGTTGGTAAACCCCTGACTCTAACGTCCGTCTCCTCTATAGTTGGTAAACCTCTGACTCTAACGTCCGTCTCCTCTACAGTTGGTAAACACCTGACTCTAACGTCCGTCTCGTCTACAGTAGGTAGACACCTGACTCTAACGTCCGTCTTGTCTACAGTTGGTAAACCCCTGACTCTAACGTCCGTCTCCTCTATAGTTGGTAAACCTCTGACTCTAACGTCCGTCTCCTCTACAGTTGGTAAACCCCTGACTCTAACGTCCGTCTTGTCTACAGCTGGTAAACCCCTGACTCTAACGTCCATCTCCTCTACAGTTGGTAAACCCCTGACTCTAACGTACATCTCCTCTACAGTTGGTAAACCCCTGACTCTAACGTCCATCTCCTCTACAGTTGGTAAACCCCTGACTCTAACGTCCATCTCCTCTACAGTTGGTAAACCCCTGACTCTAACGTCCATCTCCTCTACAATTGGTAAACATCTGACTCTAACGTCCATCTCCTCTATAGTTGGTAAACCTCTGACTCTAACGTCCATGTCCTCTACAGTTGGTAAACCTCTGACTCTAACGTCCATCTCCTCTACAGTTGTGGCAGCTGCAGCAGTGTTCATCCCCGCGCCCTCCCACCAGCAGGCCCAACAGAGCAACAAGTGCATGGAGGACTTCGGCAACGCCTGGTCGGCTTGTCTCAAGCAGGCGGGACTGCCCGTGGAACAAGCCATGTGGTTTGTCACCAACGGCACCAGCCCTCGCGGCCAGGCGCCGCCAAACCCCGACGCCTTTAAGACTCAGATCTGTAGGTGAGTACAGTGGGACACCTGTGTTCATGTATGTAGGTGAGTACAGTGGGACACCTGTGTTCATGTATGTAGGTGGGTACAGTGGGACACCTGTGTTCATGTATGTAGGTGGGTACAGTGGGACACCTGTGTTCATGTATGTAGGTGGGTACAGTGGGACACCTGTGTTCATGTATGTAGGTGGGTACAGTGGGAAACCTGTGTTCATGTATGTAGGTGGGTACATTGGGACACCTGTGTTCATGTCTGTAGGTGGGTACAGTGGGACACCTGTGTTCATGTCTGTAGGTGGGTACAGTGGGACACCTGTGTTCATGTCTGTAGGTGGGTACAGTGGGACACCTGTGTTCATGTATGTAGGTGGGTACAGTGGGACACCTGTGTTCATGTATGTAGGTGAGTACAGTGGGACACCTGTGTTCATGTCTGTAGGTGGGTACAGTGGGACACCTGTGTTCATGTCTGTAGGTGGGTACAGTGGGACACCTGTGTTCATGTCTGTAGGTGAGTACAGTGGGACACCTTGCATGTCTTATGGGGCATGGGGGCACCCTTTTCATGTATGTAAACATATTGGTTTATGTCTGATGGGGACAAAACCTTTTTTGTCATGGGGACAAACCTTTTTTGTATGTATGGGGACCACCTTTTTTGTATTGTATCCCTTTATGTCTGTATTACAAACCTTTTATGTCATGGGGACAAACCTTGTTTATTCATGGGACAAACCTTGTTTATGTCTTATGGGGCATGGGCCCCGTTTCATTATGTATGGGCAGGGGGGCCCTTTTTTGTCATGGGGCATGGGGGCCCTTTTTTGTCATGGGGACCACCTTTTTTGTCATGGGGCATGGGGGCCCTTTTTTGTCATTACTCACCTTTTTTGTTTTATGGGGCAGTAAACCCAATTATGGGGCATGGGGCCCTTTTTTGTATGTATGGGGACCACCCTTTTTCATGTATTATGGGGCATGGGACACCCTTTTCATGTATTATTTTAGTACCCCAATTATGGGGACATGGGGGCACCCTTTTCAATTTATCATGGGGGCCCCATTATGTATGGGGCAAAGGGGGACCCTTATGTATGGGGAAACACCTTTTTTGTATGTATGGGACAAACCTTGTTTATGTCTTATGGGGCAGTAAACCCACTTATGGGGCATGGGGGCCCTTTTTTGTCATGGGGCATGGGGGCCCTTTTTTGTCATGGGGGCAAACCTTTTCATGTCATGGGGCCAACTTTTTTTTGTATGTACATGGGAAACCCAATTATGGGGCATGGGGGCCCTTTTTTGTTTATGGGCATGGGGGCCCTTTTTTGTCATGGGCATGGGGGAAACCCATTATGTATTCATGGGGGCCCATTATGTCTGTATTCCACCCACTTAGGGGGCATGGGGGCCCTTTTTTGTCATGGGGCATGGGACACCCTTTTCATGTCTTTGGGGACAAACCTATGTTTATGTCTTATGGGGCATGGGGGCCCCTTATGTATGGGCATGGGGGCCCTTTTTTGTCATGGGGACAAACCTTGTTTATGTATTATGGGGCAGGGGGGCACCCTTTTATGTCTGTATGGGACAAACCTTGTTCATGTCATGGGGACCACCTTGTTTATGTATTATGGGCATGGGGGCACCCTTTTTCATGTCATGGGGACAAACCTTGTTTATGTCTTATGGGCATGGGGGCCCTTTTTTGTCTGTATGGGGACAAACCTTGTTTATGTACACTTCATGTCATGTCATTGATGTACAGTGGTACACTGTGTCATGTACCAATTAGGTGTCATGTACCACTTATGTCATGTACACAACTTATGTCATGTACCAATTATGTCATGTACACTTATGTTGACCACTTTGTCATGTACCCAATTATGTCATGTACCAACTTATGTCATGTACCCAACTTATGTCATGTACCCAACTTCATGTCATGTCATGTACCAACGCCTTATGTCATGTACCCAACTTATGTCATGTCATGTACCCAACTTATGTCATGTACCCAACTTATGTCATGTACCCAAATATGTTCATGTACCCAACTTATGTCATGTACCCAACTTATGTCATGTACCCAACTTATGTCATTGTACCCAACTTATGTCATGTACCCAACTTATGTCCATGTACCCACTTATGTCATGTACCCAACTTATGTCATGTCATGTACCCAACTTATGTTCATGTACCCAACTTATGTCATGTCATGTACCCACTTATGTCATGTACCCAACTTATGTCATGTACCCAACTTATGTCATGTACCCAACTTATGTTCATGTCATGTACCCAACTTATGTTATGTAACCCAACTTATGTCATGTCATGTACCCAACTTATGTCATGTACCCAACTTATGTCATGTACCCAACTTATGTCATGTCATGTACCCAACTTATGTCATGTCATGTACCCAACTTATGTCATGTCATGTACCCAACTTATGTCATGTCATGTACCCAACTTATGTCATGTACCCAACTTATGTCATGTCATGTACCCAACTTATGTTATGTACCCAACTTATGTCATGTCATGTACCCAACTTATGTCATGTACCCAACTTATGTCATGTACCCAACTTATGTCATGTACCCAACTTATGTCATGTCATGTACCCAACTTATGTCATGTACCCAACTTATGTCATGTACCCAACTTATGTCATGTACCCAACTTATGTCTGTCATGTACCCAACTTATGTCATGTACCCAACTTATGTCATGTCATACCCAACTTATGTCATGTACCCAACTTATGTCATGTCATGTACCCAACTTATGTCATGTACCCAACTTATGTCATGTCATGTACCCAACTTATGTCATGTAACCAACTTATGTCATGTACCCAACTTATGTCATGTACCCAACTTATGTCATGTACCCAACTTATGTCATGTACCCAACTTATGTCATGTACCCAACTTATGTCATGTACCCAACTTATTCATGTCATGTACCCAACTTATGTCATGTACCCAACTTATGTCATGTCATGTACCCAACTTATGTCATGTCATGTACCCAACTTATGTCATGTCATGTACCCAACTTATGTCATGTCATGTACCCAACTTATGTCATGTCATGTACCCAACTTATGTCATGTCACCAACTTATGTCATGTACCCAACTTATGTCATGTACCCAACTTATGTTCATGTACCCAACTTATGTCATGTCATTGTAACCAACTTATGTCATGTACCCAACTTATGTCATGTACCCAACTTTATGTCCATGTCATGTACCCAACTTATGTCATGTACCCAACTTATGTCATGTCATGTACCCAACTTATCTGTCATGTACCCAACTTATGTCATGTAACCCAACTTATGTCATGTCATGTACCCAACTTATGTATGTCATGTACCCAACTTATGTCATGTACCCAACTTATGTCATGTCATGTACCCAACTTATGTCATGTACCCAACTTATGTCATGTCATGTACCCAACTTATGTCATGTACCCAACTTATGTCATGTACCCAACTTATGTCATGTCATGTACCCAACTTATGTCATGTACCCAACTTATGTCATGTACCCAACTTATGTCATGTCATGTACCCAACTTATGTCATGTCATGTACCCAACTTATGTCATGTACCCAACTTATGTCATGTCATGTACCCAACTTATGTCATGTCATGTACCCAACTTATGTCATGTACCCAACTTATGTCATGTCATGTACCCAACTGTGTACCCAACTTATGTCATGTACCCAACTATGTCATGTCATGTACCCAACTTATGTCATGTAACCAACTTATGTCATGTCATGTACCCAACTTATGTCATGTACCCAACTTATGTCATGTACCCAACTTATGTCATGTACCCAACTTATGTCATGTCATGTACCCAACTTATGTCATGTACCCAACTTATGTCATGTCATGTACCCAACTTATGTCATGTACCCAACTTATGTCATGTACCCAACTTATGTCATGTCATGTACCCAACTTATGTCATGTACCCAACTTATGTCATGCCATGTACCCAACTTATGTCATGTACCCAACTTATGTCATGTCATGTACCCAACTTATGTCATGTACCCAACTTATGTCATGTACCAACTTATGTCATGTACCCAACTTATGTCATCATGTACCCACTTATGTGCATGTACCCAACTTATGTATGTCATGTACCCAACTTATGTCATGTACCCAACTTATGTCATGTACCCAACTTATGTCATGTACCCAACTTATGTCATGTACCCAACTTATGTCATGTCATGTACCCAACTTATGTCATGTACCCAACTTATGTCATGTCATGTACCCAACTTATGTCATGTACCCAACTTATGTCATGTACCCAACTTATGTCATGTACCCAACTTATGTCATGTACCCAACTTATGTCATGTACCCAACTTATGTTCATGTACCCAACTTATGTCATGTCATGTACCCAACTTATGTCATGTCATGTACCCAACTTATGTCATGTACCCAACTTATGTCATGTACCCAACTTATGTCATGTACCCAACTTATGTTCATGTACCCAACTTATGTCATGTACCCAACTTATGTCATGTCATGTACCCAACTTATGTCATGTCATGTACCCAACTTATGTCATGTACCCAACTTATGTCATGTCATGTACCCAACTTATGTCATGTCATGTACCCAACTTATGTCATGTACCCAACTATGTCATGTCATGTACCCAACTTATGTCATGTACCCAACTTATGTATGTCATGTACCCAACTTATGTCATGTCATGTACCCAACTTATGTCATTTTACCCAACTATGTCATGTACCCAACTTATGTCATGTACCCAACTTATGTCATGTACCCAACTTATGTCATGTCATGTACCCAACTTATGTCATTTACCCAACTTATGTCATGTCATGTACCCAACTTATGTCATGTCCCCAACTTATGTCATGTCATGTACCCAACTTATGTCATGTACCCAACTTATGTCATGTCATGTACCCAACTTATGTCATGTACCCAACTTATTTGTCATGTACCCAACTTGATGTCATTACCCAATTTATGTCATGTCATGTACCCAACTTATGTCATGTACCCAACTTATGTCATGTCATGTACCCAACTTATGTCATGTCATGTACCCAACTTATGTCATGTACCCAACTTATGTCATGTCATGTACCCAACTTATGTCATGTAACCAACTTATGTCATGTACCCAACTTATGTCATGTCAATTTGTAACCCAACTTATGTCATGTACCCAACTTATGCCCATGTACCAACTTATGTCATGTACCCAACTTATGTTGTACCATGTCATGTACCCAACTTATGTTATGTACCAACTTATGTCATGTACCCAACTTATGTCATGTACCCAACTTATGTCATGTACCCAACTTATGTCATGTACCCAACTTATGTCATGTACCCAACTTATGTCATGTACCCAACTCATGTCATGTACCCAACTTATGTCATGTACCCAACTTATGTCATGTAACCCAAACCCTTATGTCATGTCATGTACCCAACTTATGTCATGTACCCAACTTATGTCATGTACCCAACTTATGTCATGTCCCAAAATTTTTGTACCTAACTTATGTCATGTAGCCAACTTATGTCATGTACCCAACTTATGTCATGTACCCAACTTATGTCATGTACCCAACTTATGTCATGTACCCAACTCATGTCATGTACCCAACTTATGTCATGTACCCAACTTATGTCATGTACCCAACTTATGTCATGTACCCAACTTATGTCATGTACCCAACTTATGTCATGTACCCAACTTATGTCATGTACCCAACTTATGTCATGAAACCCAACTTATGTCATGTAACCAACTTATGTCATGTACCCAACTTATGTCATGTACCCAACTTATGTCATGTACCCAACTTATGTCATGTACCCAACTTATGTCATGTACCCAACTTATGTCATGTACCCAACTTATGTCATGTAACCAACTTATGTCATGTAACCAACTTATGTCATGTACCCAACTTATGTCATGTACCCAACTTATGTCATGTACCCAACTTATGTCATGTACCCAACTTATGTCATGTACCCAACTTATGTTATGTACCCAACTTATGTCATGTACCCAACTTATGTCATGTACCCAACTTATGTCATGTACCCAACTTATGTCATGTACCCAACTTATGTATGTACCCAACTTATGTCATGTACCCAACTTATGTCATGTACCCAACTTATGTCATGTACCCAACTTATGTCATGTACCCAACTTATGTCATGTACCCAACTTATGTCATGTCATGTACCCAACTTATTTTTCATGTACCCAACTTATGTCATGTACCCAACTTATGTCATGTACCCAACTTATGTCATGTACCCAACTTATGTCATGCCCCATTTGTAACCCAACTTATGCTTCAATTTGTCATGTACCCAACTTATGTCATGTACCCAACTTATGTTATGTCCAAATTTGTAACCCAACTTATGTCATGTACCCAACTTATGTTAAATTTGTCATGTACCCAACTTATGTTATGTACCCAACTTATGTAATGTACCCAACTTATGTAATGTACCCAACTTATGTCATGTACCCAACTTATGTAATGTACCCAACTTATGTAATGTACCCAACTTATGTCATGTAACCAACTTATGTCATGTACCCAACTTATGTCATGTACCCAACTTATGTCATGTACCCAACTTATGTCATGTACCCAACTTATGTATGTACCAACTTATGTAATGTACCCAACTTATGTCATGTACCCAACTTATGTCATGTACCCAACTTATGTCATGTACCCAACTTATGTCATGTACCCAACTTATGTCATGTACCCAACTTATGTCATGTACCCAACTTATGTCATGTACCCAACTTATGTCATGTACCCAACTTATGTCATGTACCCAACTTATGTCATGTACCCAACTTATGTCATGTACCCAACTTATGTCATGTACCCAACTTATGTCATGTACCCAACTTATGTCATGTACCCAACTTATGTCATGTACCCAACTTATGTATGTACCAACTTATGTCATGTACCCAACTTATGTCATGTACCCAACTTATGTAATGTACCCAACTTATGTCATGTACCCAACTTATGTAATGTACCCAACTTATGTCATGTACCCAACTTATGTAATGTAACCAACTTATGTCATGTACCCAACTTATGTAATGTACCCAACTTATGTCATGTACCCAACTTATGTTATGTACCCAACTTATGTCATGTACCCAACTTATGTCATGTACCCAACTTATGTCATGTACCCAACTTATGTCATGTACCCAACTTATGTCATGTAACCAACTTATGTCATGTACCCAACTTATGTCATGTACCCAACTTATGTCATGTACCCAACTTATGTCATGTACCCAACTTATGTCATGTACCCAACTTATGTCATGTCATGTACCCAACTTATGTTATGTCATGTACCCAACTTATGTCATGTACCCAACTTATGTTATGTCATGTACCCAACTTATGTCATGTACCCAACTTATGTCATGTCATGTACCCAACTTATGTTATGTACCCAACTTATGTCATGTACCCAACTTATGTCATGTACCCAACTTATGTCATGTACCCAACTTATGTAATGTCATGTACCCAACTTATGTTCATGTACCCAACTTATGTCATGTACCCAACTTATGTCATGTACCCAACTTATGTCATGTACCCAACTTATGTCATGTACCCAACTTATGTCATGTACCCAACTTATGTCATGTACCCAACTTATGTCATGTACCCAACTTATGTCATGTACCCAACTTATGTCATGTACCCAACTTATGTCATGTACCCAACTTATGTCATGTACCCAACTTATGTCATGTCATGTACACAACTTATGTCATGTACCCAACTTATGTCATGTACCCAACTATGTCATGTACCCACTTATGTCATGTACCCAACTTATGTCATGTACCCAACTTATGTTATGTACCCAACTTATGTCATGTACCCAACTTATGTCATGTCATGTACCCAACTTATGTCATGTACCCAACTTATGTCATGTACCCAACTTATGTCATGTACCCAACTTATGTTCATGTACCCAACTTATGTTATGTCATGTACCCAACTTATGTCATGTACCTAACTTATGTCATGTACCCAACTTATGTCATGTACCCAACTTATGTCATGTACCCAACTTATGTCATGTACCCAACTTATGTCATGTCATGTACCCAACTTATGTTATGTTATGTACCCAACTTATGTCATGTTATGTACCCAACTTATGTCATGTACCCAACTTATGTCATGTACCCAACTTATGTCATGTCATGTACCCAACTTATTTTATGTCATGTACCCAACTTATGTTATGTCATGTACCCAACTTATGTTATGTCATGTACCCAACTTATGTCATGTACCCAACTTATGTTATGTCATGTACCCAACTTATGTTATGTCATGTACCCAACTTATGTCATGTCATGTACCCAACTTATGTCATGTACCCAACTTATGTCATGTCATGTACCCAACTTATGTTATGTACCCAACTTATGTCATGTACCCAACTTATGTCTATGTACCCAACTTATGTCATGTACCCAACTTATGTCATGTCATGTACCCAACTTATTTTATGTCATGTACCCAACTTATGTTATGTACCCAACTTATGTCATGTATGTACCCAACTTATGTCATGTACCCAACTTATGTTATGTCATGTACCCAACTTATGTCATGTACCCAACTTATGTCATGTACCCAACTTATGTTATGTCATGTACCCAACTTATGTCATGTACCCAACTTATGTTATGTACCCAACTTATGTCATGTACCCAACTTATGTCATGTACCAACTTATGTCATGTACCCAACTTATGTCATGTAACCAACTTATGTCATGTACCCAACTTATGTAATGTAACCAACTTATGTCATGTACCCAACTTATGTTCATGTACCAACTTATGTCATGTACCCAACTTATGTTGTGTACCCAACTTATGTCATGTACCCAACTTATGTTATGTCATGTACCCAACTTATGTCATGTAACCAACTTATGTCATGTACCCAACTTATGTCATGTAACCAACTTATGTCATGTACCCAACTTATGTCATGTACCAACTATGTCATGTACCCAACTTATGTCATGTACCCAACTTATGTCATGTACCCAACTTATGTCATGTACCCAACTTATGTCATGTACCCAACTTATGTCATGTACCCAACTTATGTTATGTCCAATTGTCATGTACCCAACTTATGTCATGTACCAACTTATGTCATGTACCCAACTTATGTCATGTACCCAACTTATGTCATGTACCCAACTTATGTCATGTCATGTACCCAACTTATTCATGTACCCAACTTATGTCATGTACCCAACTTATGTCATGTACCCAACTTATGTCATGTACCCAACTTATGTCATGTCATGTACCCAACTTATGTCATGTCATGTACCCAACTTATGTCATGTACCCAACTTATGTCATGTACCCAACTTATGTCATGTACCCAACTTATGTCATGTACCCAACTTATGTCATGTACCCAACTTATGTCATGTACCCAACTTATGTCATGTACCCAACTTATGTCATGTACCCAACTTATGTCATGTACCCAACTTATGTCATGTCATGTACCCAACTTATGTCATGTACCCAACTTATGTCATGTACCCAACTTATGTCATGTACCCAACTTATGTCATGTACCCAACTTATGTCATGTACCCAACTTATGTATGTCATGTACCCACTATCATGTCATGCCCCTTATGTCATGTACCCAACTTATGTCATGTACCAACTTATGTCATGTACCCAACTTATGTCATGTACCCAACTTATGTCATGTAAAAATTTGTATCCCAACTTATGTCATGTACCCAACTTATGTCATGTACCCAACTTATGTCATGTACCCAACTTATGTCATGTACCCAACTTATGTCATGTACCCAACTTATGTCATGTACCCAACTTATGTCATGTACCCAACTTATGTCATGTACCCAACTTATGTCATGTACCCAACTTATGTCATGTACCAACTTATGTCATGTACCCAACTTATGTCATGTCACCCAATTATGTATGTACCCAACTTATGTCATGTACCCAACTTATGTCATGTACCCAACTTATGTCATGTACCCAACTTATGTCATGTACCCAACTTATGTCATGTACCCAACTTATGTCATTGTACCCAACTTATGTCATGTCATGTCCCAACTTATGTCATGTACCAATTATGTCATGTACCCAACTTATGTCATGTACCCAACTTATGTCATGTACCCAACTTATACCCAACTTATGTCATGTACCCAACTTATGTCATGTACCCAACTTATGTCAAACATGTCATGTACCCAACTTACTGTCATGTACCCAACTTATGTCATGTACCAACTTATTGTACCCAACTTATGTATGTCATGTACCCAACTTATGTATTCATGTACCCAACTTATGTTATGTCATGTACCCAACTTATGTGATGTACCCAACTTATGTGATGTACCCAACTTATGTGATGTACCCAACTTATGTGATGTACCCAACTTATGTGATGTACCCAACTTATGTATGTAACCAACTTATGTCATGTACCCAACTTATGTCATGTAACCCAACTTATGTCATGTAACCAACTTATGTCATGTACCCAACTTATGTCATGTACCCAACTTATGTCACCCAACTTACCCATGTACTTATGTCATGTACCCAACTTATGTCATGTACCCAACTTATGTCATGTACCAACTTATGTCATGTACCCAACTTATGTCATGTACCCAACTTATGTTATGTAACCCAACTTATGTCATGTACCCAACTTATGTCATGTACCCAACTTATGTCATGTCATGTACCCAACTTATGTTATGTCATGTACCCAACTTATGTCATGTACCCAACTTCATGTACCCAACTTATGTCATGTACCCAACTTATGTATGTACCCATTATGTCATGTACCCAACTTATGTCATGTACCCAACTTATGTCATGTACCCAACTTATGTCATGTACCAATACCCAACTTATGTCATGTACCCAACTTATGTCATGTACCCAACTTATGTCTGTACCCAACTTATGTCATGTAACCCAACTTATGTATGTCATGTACCCAACTTATGTCATGTACCCAACTTATGTATGTGTACCCAACTTATGTCATGTACCCAACTTATGAATTATGTCATGTACCCAACTTATGTCATGTACCCAACTTATGTTATGTAAACCCAACTTATGTCATGTACCCAACTTATGTCATGTACCCAACTTATGTCATGTACCCAACTTATGTCATGTACCCAACTTATGTCATGTACCCAACTTATGTATGTACCCAACTATGTCATGTACCCAACTTATGTCATGTACCCAACTTGTATGTCATGTACCCAACTTATGTATGTACCCAACTTATGTCATGTAACCAACTTATGTCATGTAACCAACTTATGTCAATGTAACCAACTTATGTCATTGTAACCAACTTATGTCATGTAACCAACTTATGTCATTGTACCCAACTTATGTCATGTACCCAACTTATGTCATGTAACCAACTTATGTCATGTAACCAACTTATGTCATGTACCCAACTTATGTCATGTACCCAACTTATGTCATGTAACCAACTTATGTCATGTAACCAACTTATGTCATGTAACCAACTTATGTCATGTACCCAACTTATGTCATGTACCCAACTTATGTCATGTAACCAACTTATGTCATGTAACCAACTTATGGTCATGTACCCAACTTATGTCATTTGTAACCCAACTTATGTAATGTACCCAACTTATGTCATGTACCCAACTTATGTCATGTACCCAACTTATGTCATGTACCCAACTTATGTCATGTACCCAACTCATGTCATGTACCCAACTTATGTCATGTAACCAACTTATGTCATGTACCCAACTTCATGTCATGTACCCAACTTATGTCATGTACCCAACTTATGTCATGTAACCCAACTCATGTCATGTGACCCACTTATGTCATGTAACCAACTTATGTCATGTAAACCAACTTATGTACATGTAACCAAACTTCATGTCATGTACCCAACTTATGTCATGTACCCACTCATGTCATGTACCCAACTTATGTCATGTACCCAACTTATGTCATGTCATGTACCCAACTCATATCATGTAACCCAACTTATGTCATGTACCCAACTTATGTCATGTACCCAACTTATGTCATGTACCCAACTCATGTCATGTACCCAACTTATGTCATGTCACGTACCCCAACTTATGTCATGTCATGTACCCAACTTATGTCATGTACCCAACTTATGTCATGTACCCAACTTATGTCATGTAACCAACTTATGTCATGTACCCAACTTATGTCATGTACCCAACTTATGTCATGTACCCAACTCATGTCATGTACCCACTTATGTCAATGTCATGTACCCAAACTTATGTCATGTCATGTACCCAACTTATGTCATGTACCCAACTTATGTCATGTACCCAACTTATGTCATGTACCCAACTTATGTTATGTCATGTACCCAACTTATGTCATGTCATGTACCCAACTTATGTCACTGTACCCAATTCATGTCATGTACCCAACTTATGTCATGTCATGTACCCAACTTATGTCATGTCATGTACCCAACTTATGTCATGTACCCAACTTATGTCATGTCATGTACCCAACTTATGTCATGTACCCAACTTATGTCATGTAGTCCCAACTATTATGTCATGTACCCAACTTATGTCATGTCATGTACCCAACTTATGTCATGTACCCAACTTATTCATGTCAACCCATTTCATTACCCAACTTATGTCATGTACCCAACTTATGTCATTACCCAACTTTGTCCAAATTAGTCATGTCCCAACTTATGTCATGTCAACTTATGTCTCAACCAACTTATGTTCCCAACTTATGTCATGTCATGTACCCAACTTATGTCATGTCCCAACTTATGTCATGTCATGTACCAACTTATCCCAACTGTCCCATGTCATGTACCCAACTTATGTCATGTCATGTACCCAACTTATGTATCATGTACCCAATTATGTCAACTCATGTACCAACTTACATGTCATGTACCAACTTATGTCATGACCCAATTATGTCATGTACCCACTTATATGTCATGTCCCAACTTATGTCATTACCCACTTATGTCATGTACCCAACTGTCATTTCATGTACCCAACTTATGTCATGTACCCAACTTATGTCATGTACCCAACTTACGTCATGTACCCAACTTATGTCATGTTATGTACCCAACTTATGTCATGTTATGTACCCAACTTATGTCATGTCATGTACCCAACTTATGTCATGTCATGTACCCAACTTATGTCATGTACCCAACTTATGTCATGTACCCAACTTATGTCATGTCATGTACCCAACTTATGTCATGTACCCAACTTATGTCATGTCATGTACCCAACTTATGTCATGTCATGCACCCAACTCATGTCATGTACCCAACTTATGTCATGTCATGTACCCAACTTATGTCATGTACCCAACTCATGTAATGTACCCAACTTATGTCATGTCATGTACCCAACTCTATGTCATGTACTCAACTTATGTCATGTCATGTACCCAACTTATGTCATGTCATGTACCCAACTTATGTCATGTACCCAACTTATGTCATGTCATGTACCCAACTCATATCATGTACCCAACTTATGTCATGTACCCAACTTATGTCATGTACCCAACTTATGTCATGTACCCAACTCATGTCATGTACCCAACTTATGTCATGTCACGTACCCAACTTATGTCATGTCATGTACCCAACTTATGTCATGTACCCAACTTATGTCATGTACCCAACTTATGTCATGTACCCAACTTATGTCATGTACCCAACTTATGTCATGTACCCAACTTATGTCATGTACCCAACTCATGTCATGTACCCAACTTATGTCATGTCATGTACCCAACTTATGTCATGTCATGTACCCAACTTATGTCATGTACCCAACTCATGTCATGTACCCAACTTATGTCATGTACCCAACTTATGTCATGTACCCAACTTATGTCATGTACCCAACTTATGTCATGTCATGTACCCAACTTATGTCATGTCATGTACCCAATTCATATCATGTACCCAACTTATGTCATGTCATGTACCCAACTTATGTCATGTCATGCACCCAACTCATGTCATGTACCCAACTCATGTCATGTCATGTACCCAACTTATGTCATGTACCCAACTTATGTCATGTCATGTACCCAACTTATGTCATGTCATGTACCCAACTTATGTCATGTCATGCACCCAACTCATGTCATTTACCCAACTTATGTCATGTCATGTACCCAACTTATGTCATTTGCCCAACTTATGTCATGTCATGTACCCAACTTATGTCATTTACCCAACTTATGTCATGTCATGTACCCAACTTATGTCATTTACCCAACTTATGTCATGTCATGTACCCAACTTATGTCATTTACCCAACTTATGTCATGTCATGTACCCAACTTATGTCATTTACCCAACTTATGTCATGTCATGTACCCAACTTATGTCATTTACCCAACTTATGTCATGTCATGTACCCAACTTATGTCATGTCATGTACCCAACTTATGTCATGTCATGTACCCAACTTATGTCATGTCATGCACCCAACTCATGTCATTTACCCAACTTATGTCATGTCATGTACCCAACTCATATCATGTACCCAACTTATGTCATGTACCCAACTTATGTCATGTACCCAACTTATGTCATGTACCCAACTCATGTCATGTACCCAACTTATGTCATGTCATGTACCCAACTTATGTCATGTCATGTACCCAACTTATGTCATGTACCCAACTTATGTCATGTACCCAACTTATTTCATGTACCCAACTTATGTCATGTACCCAACTTATGTTATGTCATGTACCCAACTTATGTTATGTCATGTACCCAACTTATGTCATGTACCCAACTTATGTCATGTACCCAACTTATGTCATGTCATGTACCCAACTTATGTCATGTCATGTACCCAACTTATGTCATGTACCCAACTTATGTCATGTACCCAACTTATTTCATGTACCCAACTTATGTCATGTCATGTACCCAACTTATGTCATGTACCCAACTTATGTCATGTACCCAACTCATGTCATGTACCCAACTTATGTCATGTCATGTACCCAACTTATGTCATGTCATGTACCCAACTTATGTCATGTACCCAACTTATGTCATGTACCCAACTTATTTCATGTACCCAACTTATGTCATGTACCCAACTTATGTCATGTACCCAACTTACGTCATGTACCCAACTTATGTCATGTACCCAACTTATTTCATGTACCCAACTTATGTCATGTACCCAACTTATGTCATGTACCCAACTTACGTCATGTACCCAACTTATGTCATATCATGTACCCAACTTATGTCATGTCATGTACCCAACTTATGTCATATCATGTACCCAACTTATGTCATGTCATGTACCCAACTTATGTCATGTACCCAACTTATGTCATGTACCCAACTTATGTCATGTCATGTACCCAACTCATGTCATGTACCCAACTTATGTCATGTCATGTACCCAACATATGTCATGTCATGCACCCAACTCATGTCATGTACCCAACTTATGTCATGTCATGTACCCAACTTATGTCATGTACCCAACTCATGTAATGTACCCAACTTATGTCATGTCATGTACCCAACTCATGTCATGTACTCAACTTATGTCATGTCATGTACCCAACTTATGTCATGTCATGTACCCAACTTATGTCATGTCATGTACCCAACTTATGTCATGTCATGTACTCAACTTATGTCATGTCATGTACCCAACTTATGTCATGTCATGTACCCAACTTATGTCATGTCATGTACCCAACTTATGTCATGTCATGTACTCAACTTATGTCATGTCATGTACCCAACTTATGTCATGTCATGTACTCAACTTATGTCATGTCATGTACCCAACTTATGTCATGTCATGTACTCAACTTATGTCATGTCATGTACCCAACTTATGTCATGTCATGCACCCAACTCATGTCATTTACCCAACTTATGTCATGTCATGTACCCAACTTATGTCATGTACCCAACTTATGTCATGTACCCAACTTATGTCATGCCATGCACCCAACTCATGTCATGTACCCAACTTATGTCATGTCATGTACCCAACTCATGTCATGTACCCAACTTATGTCATGTCATGTACCCAACTTATGTCATGTCATGTACTCAACTTATGTCATGTCATGTACCCAACTTATGTCATGTACTCAACTTATGTCATGTCATGTACCCAACTTATGTCATGTCATGTACTCAACTTATGTCATGTCATGTACCCAACTTATGTCATGTCATGCACCCAACTCATGTCATTTACCCAACTTATGTCATGTCATGTACCCAACTCATGTCATGTACCCAACTTATGTCATGTCATGTACCCAACATATGTCATGTCATGCACCCAACTCATGTCATGTACCCAACTTATGTCATGTCATGTACCCAACTTATGTCATGTACCCAACTCATGTAATGTACCCAACTTATGTCATGTCATGTACCCAACTCATGTCATTCACCCAACTTATGTCATGTCATGTACCCAACTTATGTCATGTACCCAACTTATGTCATGTACCCAACTTATGTCATGTCATGTACCCAACTCATGTCATGTACCCAACTTATGTCATGTCATGTACCCAACATATGTCATGTCATGCACCCAACTCATGTCATGTACCCAACTTATGTCATGTCATGTACCCAACTTATGTCATGTACCCAACTCATGTAATGTACCCAACTTATGTCATGTCATGTACCCAACTCATGTCATGTACTCAACTTATGTCATGTCATGTACCCAACTTATGTCATGTACCCAACTCATGTCATGTACCCAACTTATGTCATGTACCCAACTTATGTCATGTACCCAACTTATGTCATGTACCCAACTCATGTCATGTCATGTACCCAACTCATGTCATGTCATGTACCCAACTTATGTCATGTACCCAACTCATGTCATGTCATGTACCCAACGCATGTCATGTCATGTACCCAACTCATGTCATGTCATGTACCCAACTCATGTCATGTACCCAACTTACGTCATGTACCTAAGCTGGCCAGTGAGTGTTCACATGTTGCCTGTTGTACTCCTCAGCGCCCAGCCTCAGGTGGGAGCCTGCACCTTCCAGAGCGTGGGACCCATCATGAACAGCTCGGCCTGTGTGGGCACCTCCCCCAGCACCAGCCAGCAGGCCGCCCTCAACAACCAACTCAATAGCATCTTCGGCACCTACGACCTCAAGTGCATGCACCGTGAGTAGCCCAGTGCCGCGCCACTTGTCCGCATCTACTTGATTCTTTGTGCAGTCATGCGTGACTGACATCAATCATTCAGTCGAATGTTTGCATTGGTTTAAATAACAAATGAAACATAGATCCAATTTAAGAAGTTAGATATATAAAATGATCTAAGAGCCAGACATAATTATATATGTTACAAGCACCAACCAATCACAGTGTCTCATTGAAGATGAATAACCAATCACATCGTCCCATTTAAGAATAACGACCAATCACATCAACACATAGATAACGACCAACCAATGACATAAACACATAGATAGATATAGATTCTGACCAACCAATCACACCAACAAATTCATCGTTTACAGACAATTATGTCGCCTGTTACTACGAACCATACAGGAAACACAGAATAACACAGTAGCCAACTTACGCATGTTGTAAGATGCCACTCAAAAAGTTGGTGTTAGATTGGCTAACTCACCACGTAGAACATTGTAGTTGCTACACAATCCAACCAACCAGGGACAACTGTATACACGGGTTGGTGGAGAGCTTGTGTTACATGGGGGGGGGGGGGGTGGCAGGCAACAGGACAACTAATAGCATCTATTGAAAGTGGTTGATCGTATAGACACATTGATTAAAAACCATATACGCTAGTGTGTGTGTGTGTGTGTGTGTGTGTGTGTGTGTGTGTGTGTGTGTGTGTGTGTGTGTGTGTGTGTGTGATATAGTTATTGGTTAAAGTGTCGGTCCGTCTCTGTTTGTCTGCCTCTGTCAGTCTAATTCTGCTTGAGCCAAAATGTGGCAGTCCCTGTCTGGCTGCCTCTGTCTGTCTCTGTCTAATTCTGCTTGAGTCAATATGTGGTAGTGCCGGTCTGTCTGTCTGTCTCTGTCTGTCGCTGTCAAATTCTGATTGAGCCTATCTGTGGCAGTCCCTGTCTGGTTGCCTCTGTCTGTTTCTGTCTAATTCTGTTTGAGTCTATATATGGTAGTCCCGGTCTGTCTGTCTCTGTTTGTCTGTCTCTGTTAGTCTAATTCTGTTTGAGCCTATCTGTGGCAGTCCCTGTCTGGTTGCCTCTGTCTGTCTCTGTCTAATTCTGTTTGAGCCTATATGTAACAGTCGCGGTCTGTCTGTCTCTGTTTGTCTGTCTCTGTCTGTCTAATTCTGTTTGAGCCTATCTGTGGCAGTCCCTGTCTGGTTGCCTCTGTCTGTCTCTGTCTAATTCTGTTTGAGCCTATATGTAACAGTCGCGGTCTGTCTGTCTCTGTTTGTCTGTCTCTGTCTGTCTAATTCTGCTCGAGCCTGTGTGTGGCAGTCCTTGTCTGGCAGCCTCTGCACTTCAGTTTATTGCTGCTTCTATAACTCAGTCTGACCTGCTTATCTTTACCTATTTATCCATCGTATACACCTATATCTAATTGGTTACGTTTATGAATATATGTATTTAAATGTCTGTCTATCGATCCACAAAACGTAATACCGGTCTACTTCTCTGCCTACCGATCTACAAACCTTAATACCGGTCTACTTCTCTGCCTACCGATCTACAAAACTTAATACCGGTCCACTTCTCAATCTATCTAACGATCTTTGTGGCTAAATAACGGTCAATTTCTGAATGTTATATCTTTACATCCGAGAAACTGGCTGGTGCCACTCACAGTGTGATCCGGGCCATGAAACTGGCTGGTGCCACTCACACTGCGATCCGGGCCATGAAACTGGCTGGTGCCACTCACAGTGTGATCCGGGCCATGAAACTGTCTGGTGCCACTCACAGTGTGATCCGGGTGATGAAACTGGCTGGTGCCACTCACAGTGTAACCCTGGCCATGAAACTAGCTGGTGCCACTCACAGTGTGACCCGGGTGATGAAACTGGCTAGTGCCACTCACAGTGTGATCCGGGCCATGAAACTGGCTGGTGCCACTCACAGTGTGATCCGGGCCATGAAACTGGCTGGTGCCACTCACAGTGTGATCCGGGCCATGAAACTGGCTGGTGCCACTCACAGTGCGATTCGGGTGATGAAACTGGCTGGTGCCATTCACAGTGTGATCCGGGCCATGAAACTGGCTGGTGCCACTCACAGTGTGATCCGGGCCATGAAACTGGCTGGTGCCACTCACAGTGCGATCCGGGCCATGAAACTGGCTGGTGCCACTCACAGTGTGATCCGGGCCATGAAACTGGCTGGTGCTACTCACAGTGTGATCCGGGTGATGAAACTGGCTGGTGCTATTCACAGTGTGATCCGGGGCATGAAACTGGCTGGTGCCACTCACAGTGTAACCCGGGTGATAAAACTGGCTGGTGCCACTCACAGTGTGATCCGGGTGATGAAACTGGCTGTTGCCACTCACATCGTGATCCGGGCCATGAAACTGGCTGGTGCCACTCACAGTGTAACCCTGGCCATGAAACTGGCTGGTGCCACTCACAGTGTGATCCGGGCCATGAAACTGGCTGGTGCCACTCACAGTGTAACCCTGGCCATGAAACTGGCTGGCGCCACTCACAGTGTAACCCTGGCCTTGAAACTGGCTGGTGCCACTCACAGTGTGATCCGGGCCATGAACTGGCTGGTGCCACTCACAGTGCGATCCGGGCCATGGAACTGGCTGGTGCCACTCACAGTGTGATCCGGGTGATGAAACTGGCTGGTACCTCTCACAGTGTGATCCAGGTGATGAAACTGGCTGGTGCCACTCACAGTGTGATCCGGGTGATGAAACTGGCTGGTGCCACTCACAGTGTGATCCGGGTGATGAAACTGGCTGGTGCCACTCACAGTGTGATCCGGGTGATGAAACTGGCTGGTGCCACTCACAGTGTGATCTGGGTGATGAAACTGGCTGGTGACACTCACAGTGTGATCCGGGCCATGAAACTGGCTGGTGCCACTCACAGTGTGATCCGGGCCATGAAACTGGCTGGTGCCACTCACAGTGTGATCCGGGCCATGAAAATGGCTGGTGCCACTCACAGTGTGATCCGGGCCATGAAAATGGCTGGTGTCACTCACAGTGTGATCCGGGCCATGAAAATGGCTGGTGCCACTCACAGTGTGATCCGGGCCATGAAAATGGCTGGTGCCACTCACAATGTGATCCGGACCATGAAACTGGCTGGTGCCACTCACAGTGTGACCCGAGTGATGAAACTGGCTGGTGCCACTCACAGTGCGATCCGGGCCATGAAACTGGCTGGTGCCACTCACAATGCGATCCGGGCCATGAAACTGGCTGGTGCCACTCACAGTGTGACCCGGGCCATGAATCAGTCACCAACCACAGAGTAGTAGATGTGTACCAGCATGTCTGTGTGTCCATGTTGTCTGTGTGTCCATGTTGTCTGTCTGTGTGTCCGTGTTGTCTGTCTATATTTCCATGTTGTCTTCTGTGTGTCTATGTTGTTTTTGTGTGTGTCCATGTTGTCTGTCTGTATGCCCATGTTGTCTGTCTGTATGTCCATGTTGTCTGTTCTTTTGTCCATGTCCGTGTTGTTTGTTTGTGTGTCCATGTTGTTTGTTTGTTTGTCCATGATGTCTGTCTGTATGCCCATGTTGTCTGTCTGTATGTCCATGTTGTCTGTTCGTGTGTCCATGTTGTCTGTTTGTGTGTCCATGTTGTCTGTTCGTGTGTCCATGTTGTCTGGTTGTGTTTCCATGTTGTCTGTATGTGTGTCCATGTTGTCTGTTCGTGTGTCCATGTTGTTTGTTTGTGTGTCCATGTTGTCTGTTTGTGTGTCCATGTTGTTTGTTCGTGTGTCCATGTTGTTTGTTTGTGTGTCCATGTTGTCTGTTCTTTTGTCCATGTCCGTGTTGTCTGTTCGTGTGTCCATGATGTCTGTCTGTATGTCCATGTTGTCTGTATGTCCATGTTGTCTGTTTGTGTGTCCATGTTGTCTGTTCGTGTGTCAATGTTGTCTGTTCGTGTGTCCATGTTTGTTTGTGTGTCCATGTTGTCTGTTTGTGTGTCCATGTTGTCTGTTCGTGTGTCCATGTTGTCTGTTTGTGTGTCCATGTTGTCTGTTTGTGTGTCCATGTTGTCTGTTTGTGTGTCCATGTTGTCTGTTCGTGTGTCCATGTTGTTTGTTTGTGTGTCCATGTTGTCTGTTTGTGTGTCCATGTTGTCTGTTTGTGTGTCCATGTTGTCTGTCTGTATGTCCATGTTGTCTGTTTGTGTGTCAATGTTGTCTGTTTGTGTGTCTATGTTTGTTTGTGTGTCCATGTTGTCTGTTTGTGTGTCCACGTTGTCTTTTGTGTGTCCATGTTGTCTTTTGTGTGTCCATGTTGTCTTTTGTGTGTCCATGTTGTCAGTTTGTATGCCCATGTTGTCTGTCTGTATGTCTATGGTGTCTGTTCGTGTGTCCATGTTGTCTGTTCGTCTGTCCATGTTGTCTGTTTGTGTGTCCATGTTGTCTTTTGTGTGTCCATGTTGTCTTTTTTGTGTCCATGTTGTTTGTTTGTGTGTCCATGTTTTCTTCTGTGTCTCTGTGTTGTCTGTTCGTGTGTCCGTGTTGTCTGTTCGTGTGTCCATGTTGTCTGTTCGTGGTTCCATGTTGTTTGTTTGTGTGTCCATGTTGTCTGTTTGTGTGTCCGTGTTGTTTGTTTTTGTGTCCATGTTGTCTGTTCTTTTGTCCATGTCCGTGTTGTCTGTTTGTGTGTCCATGTTGTCTGTTTGTGTGTCCGTGTTGTCTGTTTGTGTGTCCATGTTGTCTGTTTGTGTGTCCATGTTGTCTGTTTGTGTGTCCATGTTGTCTGTTTGTGTGTCCGTGTTGTCTGTTTGTGTGTCCGTGTTGTCTGTTCGTGTGTCCATGTTGTCTGTTTGTGTGTCCGTGTTGTCTTTCGTGTGTCCTTGTTGTCTGTTTGTGTGTCCGTGTTGTCTGTTCGTGTGTCCATGTTGTCTGTTTGTGTGTCCATGTTTGTTTGTGTGTCTGTGTTGATTGTTTGTGTATCCAAGTTGTTTGTTTGTGTTTCCATGTTGTTTGTTTGTGTACCCTGTTGTTTGTTTGTGTGTTCATGTTGTCTGTTTGTGCTACGTAGTAACTCCGCTGACCCTCCTCTAAGTACTCTATTTATTAGCACTACCCTTCTCACACAAGTATTGGGTCCTCTCTTCATTTGGCTCGGTTCTGAGTTGACTATCATGGCATCTTAAATAATACCAACAACACTTTGTTGAACAATAAGTACGTAGCTGTTCATTGACGCTGTGCACAATAGATAACATGAACTCATGTGTGTTCCAGTCAAACCTAATGTTTATTACTGAATCGCCCTACCACATTAGCCCTATACTAGGCCGGCTATCTGCCGTGTCCGCCTTCCCATGTACGTTGCTGATGTCTGGTATCGTTCAAACATTTCTCAGTTTTCCTACTGTCATCATACACAAGCATGTATCATTATAGGCAACAACTGTCAATAACTCTCGCACGTTCATTCCAGTATACCATTCGTGTTGGTTAATGTTTATGCCCGCAATGCCAGTGTGGACGCCCAGAAGTGGCAGTGCTTAAGTGGCATATTAGGACACGAGAGAAATGTTATTTTCTGTGGTGACTTCAACGCTAAAGGCAGATCATGGGGAAACACTTCCTCCAATACACAAGGGGAGGAGCTCGAGACTGCACTGGAAACCATCGACCTGGTTTGTATCAACAGTGGCTGTGTCACCAGGACAGCAAGCCGTCCAGGCGATGAGGACAGTGCTATTGATCTGGCGCTAATTTCACCTTCACTCACTACAGTGTGTAGATGGGGTGTCCTAGGACACCATAGCAGCGACCACCACCCTTGCAGCATATTGATGGAGAAAGGCAGAACCAGGCAGCACAAGCTAAAGGTAAAGACGTTCCAGTATGACAGTACAGGGCAAGATGTGGTGAGTAAAATAAGACGTGACAAGCGCAGAACGTTTCAGGGCAGGAAAAAAAGCTGGGAGCAGTCACCGTGGTGGAGTTTCGAGGTGGAGAAGGCTTGGGTGGATAAGCGTAGTGCTGTAAGGAGATGGCAAAATGCCAAGAAGAACAGAGCTGGTCATCCTAGTCCCTGCTTGCACTTAGAAAGAGAGATGCACACAAAAGTAAGCTATTTCAAAAAACTGGTCAAGGTGGTTAAAAGCGAAAAATGGGCAGAGGTGTGTCAAAGAGTAAGCACAGACAAGTCACTGAAATTGTTCTGGCGACTACATAAAACCAGCAATAACATGGCTCAAGACACAGACATTCACTAGGGCTTGTTTCCTTAGCGACTCAATGAACATGATCAAGAGGATAGAGGAGGGGTCGATCCGAAGAGAATGGTTGCTGCCTCTGAAGCGGTCTCGGCTGGCAAAGATTAGTTTCATCTTCGTGCCAGGGCATGCGGGAGTACAAGGAAATGAGCGGGCTGACAAGCTCGCAGGTGAGGCTACTGTTGAGGGCGGACGCGCCATGGACCAGGCTGACATTCTGAATGCTCTACGAGAAGTGAGACTTTTGCAAGAACCAAGTGATGACTGTGAATCTACAACAATGGCCAGACTGCGAGAGCAGCAAATTAAAAGAGGGGTGGCCAAACAAGAACACTACGCAGGAAGCCAAAGAAGATTGATAAACCAACACAGAACTGGCGTCGTTAGCCGCTACACGCTGCGGGATTTGCTGAGGAGGGGATCCGAGCACTTATGGACTGAATGGTCCGATGTGCAACGAGGATGATCTGTCGACTAACTAACTAACTAACTATGAGTGGTGTAGTCAAGAATAAGAGCATTTCTGACTTCCAAGGTGCTGACCTCATCTGGCAGAGGACTGACGAGGACAAGGGCAAAGCCCTCTTTGAACGCTACCTTGAGCAGAGCAACCAGACAGACATGGGAGGCCGGAATCTGGCCAAGGAGGTCACCTCAGACAGATGCAAGACCCAGAACACTTCGGATGAAGACACAGTGACAGTGAAAGAAATCAAGGCTGTGCTTCGACGATCAAAAAACAGTGCTCCAGGTCCTGATAGCATAAGATACGACGACATAAATAGGTGTACCGACAATGAGCTAGAGAAACTAGCAGACATGTACAACAACAGTATAGGGAGTGCTAGCATCAAGGAGGAATGGTTACACAGCTATCTGATTCCCTTGCCGAAGCCTGACAAAGACCACAAAAAAATTCAGGAATATCGAATTATAACCATGCAGAATACAATAGGCAAGCTGCTGGAGAAGGTAATTGCCAGGAAAATATCAAGCCAACTAGAGAGGCAAGGTGTTTTCCCACCTACCCTGGGTGGGTACCGTCCAAAAAGAGAAACCTGGACCAATGCAGCAGTCTTTGCCCATGATGTCTATGAAGGTTTCCACTCAGGCACTGAAACCGTTGCTGCAGCGATTGATCTTGAGGACGCATACAACAGAGTACCACTGGATTTTTTAATGTTTCAGCTTCTTGAACTAAACGTAAGTCCATTCCTCCTTAGTTGGATCGCTGCAGCCCTCTTCCAACGGAAAGTAGTTTTTAGATGTGGCAGTTGGACTTCGGAACCAACAACAATATATCCTGGCCTACCACAGGGATCACCATTATCTCCGGTACTGTTCAACGCCTACACAGTGAGAATCACCAGTGAGCAGATCACTGGACCTGGCAGGACATTGTCATATGCCGATGATGTTTTAGTGTATCGTCAGGGTAAGGATAGAGAGGAGGTTGCTGTGGAACTACAAACCGAACTCAATCGCATAAGTACTTGGTGTGATGAAGCTGGGGCAATGGTCAACCCAACAAAGGCAACAGTGACTTGGTTCTCGTTGAATAATCATATTGTCAACAATCCAACACCAACTGTAATGCTGTGTTCAGAGACGGTGGAAAGAACGCAGGCAATGAATTACCTGGGGATACGGTATGATCGAAGCCTTGCTTATAATGTGCACATAGACCAGGTGATAACAAAGGCCAAGCGGGGTTTGGCAGCGATGCGGGTGATGGCGGCAGCAAACTGTGAGCAGCGCCATCTATGTCTTCTGTACGAGGGGCTGGTCATGTCTGTTTTGGAGTATGCAATGGCAATCCTGACTGTCAGCCATAAGCAGATAGAAAGGATGGAAAGGATACAGAATGAAGCTATGCGCATTATTCTTGGATGTACAAGAGATACAGCATGCAGGGCGATGCGCTACCTTCTTGATTTTCCAACCATTGAAGAGAGAATGCAAGTTTGCAGGGCACGCGCCTACCTCAGAATTAACGCAAACACACAACATCCACTGCATAGTGAAATTAGGAAGGTGAAGGGCAGCAGGTTAAAAAGAGGACGGTCGTGGATGGGTCAAGCCGAAGACATTCTTCAACAGGTGTGTTCACTTGAGGACTTAGAACCTGGCGAGGAGTGGGTGCAAGTGCCAACAGACTTCTGCACATCCTTTTCAGTTTGCATCCAACTAGATAGAAAATGCAGACAAGAAAATCCGGCTGCTGTTGAGGCTGAAGTACAAGCGTTGATTTTCGAGAATTCGCTAGACAGTGACGCGGTCATCTACACAGATGGGTCGGTCGTCCGACATGTGAGAAGCTCATGGGCCTTTACAGCTCGGGCCGGAGGGAGAATTGTGAAGGAGGACTCTGGTGCTTTCACTGAAACCACAAGTAGCCTGACCATGGAAGTCATGGCAGTAAGTAAAGCAATAACATGGCTCGAGACACAGACATTCACTAGGGCTTGTTTCCTTAGCGACTCGATGAACATGATCAAGAGGATAGAGGAGGGGTCGATCCGAAGAGAATGGTTGCTGCCTCTGAAGCGGTCTCGGCTGGCAAAGATTAGTTTCGTCTTCGTGCCAGGGCATGCGGGAGTACAAGGAAATGAGCGGGCTGACAAGCTCGCAGGTGAGGCTACTGTGGAGGGCGGACGCGCCATGGACCAGGCTGACATTCTGATGGACCAGGCTGACATTCTGAATGCTCTACGAGAAGTGAGACTTTTGCAAGAACCAAGTGATGACTGTGAATCTACAACAATGGCCAGACTGCGAGAGCAGCAAATTAAAAGAGGGGTGGCCAAACAAGAACACTACGCAGGAAGCCAAAGAAGATTGATAAACCAACACAGAACTGGTGTCGTTAGCCGCTACACGCTGCGGGATTTGCTGAGGAGGGGATCCGAGCACTTATGGACTGAATGGTCCGATGTGCAACGAGGATGATCTGTCGACTAACTAACTAACTAACTAAAATACTCACAGTATTTGGATGGTATAGCCACTAACTACTGGTCCCTGTCGGGATACCTGCTTCTGGCCTAGGGTGAGATTTAACTATCGTTTTCCATTACACATGATCACCCTGATAACTGTTTTCCTATCTGTAGTTTACTGGGACACATCCCAAAGGTTATCCTTCAATGTCTTCTACATGGATGGTCTAACTTCTTGTCATCATCGCTGGTCCCCGTCTGTTTCTTTGTGACGCTTTCCATCACCAAGTCAGCTTTTGTGCGTTCAATATGCACTATCCTTTTCTACTTCCCGATTACTGTATCATCAGTCCTGCGACACATGGCAGTTTGTGTGTGCATGTTTTCTGTTCGTGTGTCCGTGTTGTCTATTCGTGTGTCCATGTTGTCTGTTTGTGTGTCCGTGTACCGCTAACTTGTTCATATACTATAAACAGCAAGGTGTCTATCACATGTCTGTTTGTGTGTACATTTTGTCTGTTTGTGTGTACATATATCGCTCAAAACATGTTCTATCTAGACGAACAAGCAGCGGTTAGAATAGACGGCGAGACATCAGATTGGTTTGACATCAAGCAAGGAGTCTGTCAGGGCTGTGTGCTGTCCCCCTATTTGTTTAACCTGTACGCAGAAAATATGATGAGAAATGTAAGAGATGATATAACCAGGGAGCAATATGATGCTCTAAATATTGGTGGTCATGACATACCAGAGATTCGATATGCTGCTTATACAGTATTACTATCACAGAATAGTATAGAAAACCTAATAACCTCAACCCAAAGAAATAGTGAAAATCGCAACTTATATCTTAACATAGCAGAAACAAAGATAATGCATACAGATAAAACTACTATGGAGAAAGGCGTATATGTTAATGAGGAAAAAATTGAGGTGGTGGAAAGTTTTGAATATCTTGAGTCATTGATTACTAACAATGATGACACAATAAAAGAAATTAAAAGACGAATATCTATTGTTCTTCAAAGACTAAAACAACTGAATAAATTGTGGCGTGGGACAGATAGAACTACACTTTCCCATTGCAACATACTCCGGTGAGACTTGGACACTTACTAAACAAGCTGAATAGCGCAAAAGTGTCTTTGAATATAAATGTTACAGACGGGTTCTTAGAATACCTTGGATAAAGAAAGAACAAATGCATCATTACTTCAAGAGCTTAATATTAAAGACGGTTGGCCATTAAAAACGATAAAACAGAGAAAATTTAAATATTTTGGTAACTTGAAACGTCACGAAAGTTTGGAGAGAACAATAATGGAGGGGTATACGCCTGGGAAAAGAGGAAAAGGAAGGCCAAAGAGAAGATGCATGATGTGGCGGATTATCTCCAGATTGGGCGTATCGGACGCGCGACATCTTGCTTATGACCGAGAAGTTTTCCGGAAGGTTGTTATGGGAGCGAGGTTCTGCAAAGGACATGCTACCGAATGAATGAATATCGCTATGTATCATTTATGCTATGCTGAGTGTGTCCATATACCCCTAGCTAGCTCATATGTGGAGTTCGTGCACGCGTGTCCGGACTTCCTTCGGCAATATTAGCCACCGAACGCTGATGCATATGCTGGGGGGGGGGGGGAGGATCTGAGCCCCTATGGACCTGTCTGGAGTGCAATGAAGATACCCCAACTGATAACTGATAGCTCACATGTGTGTCCATATCCCCCTAGCTAGCTCACTTGTGTGTCCATATGCCCCTAGGTAGCTCATGTGTGTCCATATACCACTAGCTAGCTCACATTGTGTCCATATACCACTAGCTAGATGACATGTGTGTCCATCTACCACTAGCTAGCTGACATGTGTGTCCATATACCCCTAGCTAGATGACATGTGTGTCCATATACCACTAGCTAGCTGACATGTGTGTCCATATACCCCTAGCTAGATGACATGTGTGTCCATATACCCCTAACTAGCTCACATGTGTGTCCATATACCATTAGCTAGCTGACATGTGTGTCCATATACCCCTAGCTAGCTGACATGTGTGTCCATATACCACTAGCTAGCTGACATGTGTGTCCATATACCCCTAGCTAGATGACATGTGTGTCCATATACCACTAGCTAGATGACATGTGTGTCCATATACCACTAGCTAGCTGACATGTGAGTCCATATACCCCTAGCTAGATGACATGTGTGTCCATATACCACTAGCTAGCTCGCATATGTGTCCATATACCACTAGCCAGCTCACATATGTGTCCATATACCACTAGCTAGCTCACATGTGTGTCCATATACCACTAGCTAGCTCACATATGTGTCCATATACCACTAGCTAGCTCACATGTGTGTCCATATACACCTAGCTAGCTCACATATGTGTCCATATATCCATAGGTAGCTCACATATGTGTCCATATACCACGAGCTAGTTCACATGTGTGTCCATATACCACTAGCTAGCTCACATGTGTGTCCATATACCACGAGCTAGCTCACATATGTGTCCATATACCACTAGCTAGCTCACATATGTGTCCATATACCACTAGCTAGCTCACATGTGTGTCCATATAACCTAGCTAGCTCACATCCATCCATCCATCATGTGCCATGCCGGTAAGCGTGGGCGGTCATGTTCTGCCATCTCACTCGATCACCAGAGTCGTGGGTCAGCTCCGTGTTTCTGTCTCGACCATGCCACAAGGCCAAGCCATCCAAGTACTTGCTTCTAGGTCTTCCCCTTGGTCTGTTCCCCTCGATCTTACCAGTTGTCACCAATTCTCCAATCCATTTCTTCTCATAACATGCCCAAAAAATTTTGACTTACGTCTAATTTCTCTAATCAATTTACGATCTTCATTTGTTTCTTGAAGGACTTGTTCATTGGTCTTTCTGGCTGTCCAAGGTATTCTTTGCATTTTCCTCAGAAACCACATCTCTACAGCCATCAGATGTTTTTCAGCCTGACTGCTCATTGTCCACGCTTCACATCCATATAAAAGTACAGGTTCAATGCAGCATCTCAACACTCTTTTTCTCGTTTCATTTGACATCTTTTTATTGGTCAATATGTTTTTCATCTTGCTAAAGGCTCACATATGTGTCCATATATAGGTAGCTCACATATGTGTCCATATACCACGAGCTAGCTCACATGTGTGTCCATATACCACTAGCTAGCTCACATGTGTGTCCATATATCCATAGCTGGCTCACATGTGTGTCCATATACCACTAGCTTACTGACATGTGTGTCCATATACCACTAGCTAGCTCACATACGTGTCCATATACCACTAGCTAGCTGACATGTGTGTCCATATACCACTAGCTAGCTCACATATGTGTCCATATATCCATAGGTAGCTCACATATGTGTCCATATACCACTAGCTAGCTGACATGTGTGTCCATATACCCTTAGCTAGCTCACATATGTGCCCATATACCACTAGCTAGCTCACATATGTGTCCATATACCACTAGCTAGCTCACATATGTGTCCATATACCACTAACTAGCTCACATATGTGTCCATATACCACTAGCTAGCTCACATATGTGTCCATATACCACTATCTAGCTCACATATGTGTCCATATACCACTAGCTAGCTCACATATGTGTCCATATACCAATAGCTAGCTCACATCTGTGTCCATATACCACTAGCTAGCTGACATATGTGTCCATATACCATTAGCTAGCTGAAATGTGTGTCCATATACCACTAGCTAGCTCACATATGTGTCCATATACATCTAGCTAGCTCACATATGTGTCGACATACCACTAGCTAGCTCACATATGTGTTATGTGTCCATATACAACTAGCTAGCTGACATGTGTGTCCATATACCACTAGCTAGCTGACATGTGTGTCCATATACCACTAGCTAGCTCACATATGTGTCGACATACCACTAGCTAGCTCACATATGTGTCCATATACCACTAACTAGCTCACATATGTGTCCATATACCACTAGCTAGCTCACATATGTGTCGACATACCACTAGCTAGCTCACATATGTGTCCATATACCACTAGCTAGCTAACATATGTGTCCATATACCACTAGCTAGCTCACATATGTGTCCATATACCACTAGCTAGCTCACATATGTGTCCATATACCACTAGCTAGCTCACATATGTGTCCATATACCACTAGCTAGCTTACATATGTGTCCATATACCACTAGCTAGCTCACATGTGTGTCCATATACAACTAGCTAGCTCACATATGTGTCCATATACCACTAGCTAGCTAACATATGTGTCCATATACCACGAGCTAGCTCACATATGTGTCCATATACCATTAGCTAGCTCACATATGTGTCCATATACCACTAGCTAGCTGACATGTGTGTCCATATACCACTAGCTAGCTGACATATGTGTCCATATACCACTAGCTAGCTCACATATATGTCCATATATCCATAGGTAGCTCACATATGTGTCTATATACCACTAGCTAACTCACATATGTGTCCATATACCACTAGCTAGCTCACATATATGTCCATATATCCATAGGTAGCTCACATATGTGTCCATATACCACTAGCTAACTCACATATGTGTCCATATACCACTAGCTAGCTCACATATGTGTCCATATACCACTAGCTAGCTCACATATGTGTCCATATACCACTAGCTAGCTCACATATATGTCCATATATCCATAGGTAGCTCACATATGTGTCCATATACCACTAGCTAACTCACATATGTGTCCATATACCACTAGCTAGCTCACATATGTGTCCATATACCAATAGCTAGCTCACATCTGTGTCCATATACCACTAGCTAGCTCACATATGTGTCCATATACCACTAGCTAGCTGCACATAGTGTGTCCATATACCACTAGCTAGCTCACATATATGTCCATATACCACTAGCTAGCTCACATATGTGTCTATATACCACTAGCTAGCTCACATATGTGTCTATATACCACTAGCTAGCTCACATATGTGTCCATATACCACTAGCTAGCTCACATATGTGTCCATATACCACTAGCTAGCTCACATATGTGTCCATATACCACTAGCTAGCTCACATATGTGTCCATATACCACTAGCTAGCTCACATATGTGTCCATATATCCACTAGCTAGCTCACATATGTGTCCATATACCACTAGCTAGCTCACATATGTGTCCATATACCACTAGCTAGCTCACATATGTGTCCATATACCACTAGCTAGCTCACATATAGTGTCCATATATCCACTAGCTAGCTCACATATGTGTCCATATACCACTAGCTAAGCTCACATATGTGTCCATATACCACTAGCTAGCTCACATATGTGTCCATATACCACTAGCTAGCTCACATATATGTCCATATATCCACTAGGTAGCTCACATATGTGTCCATATACCTAGCTACTCACATATGTGTCCATATACCACTAAGCTCACATATATCCAATATCCATAGCTAGCTCACATATGTCCATATCCCTAGCTAGCTCACATATAGTCCTCCCCTAGAGCTAATATGTGTCCACTACCACTACTACTACATATTGTCCACTATACCACTAGCTGCCCATATACCATATATCCATAGGTAGCTCACATATGTCCATATATACTCAGCTAACTCCATTTTTCCAATACCATATTAGCTCACATATTTCCATATCCAAGTAGCTCAATATTGTCCATATACACATACTCCACATATTTCTATACCACTAGCTACTACATATTCCTATACCACTACTAGTCCATATATGTCCAACATCTGTCAATACATAGTCTATACATAGTAGCAAACCCACATATGCTTTTACACTAGTAGCCACATATGCCATATACACTAGTAGCCACATATATTCCATATACATAGGTGCCACATAATTGCTATAACTTGCTACTCACATATGTGTCCATATACACTGCTAGCTACATATATTCCTATATACTGGACTACATAGTGCCATATACATAGTACTCACATATGTGTCCATATACCAAGCTAGCTCACATTGCCCAAATACCACTAGTACCATATACCATATACCAAGTAGTCACATATATGTCCATATACCATAGTACTCACATATGTGTCCATATACCACAGCTAACTCCATTTTTCCAATACCACACTAGTCCATATACCATATACCACTAGTCACATACCATATACCACAGTACTCACATTTTTCCAATACCAATAGTCCATATATGTCCATACCACTAGTAGCTCACATATGTGCCATACCACTAGTAGCTCACATATGTTCCATATCCACTAGTACCATATGTGTCCATACCTAAAACATATTTGTCCATACCTAGCTAGTCACTATTGTCCATATACCACTAGCTAGCTCACATATGTGTCCATATACCACTAGCTAGCTCACATATGTGTCCATATACCACTAGCTAGCTCCCATATAGTGTCCATATACCATAGGTAGCCTCACAATATGTGTCTATTACCACTAGCTAGCTCCATATGCGTCGATATACCACTAGCTAATCTCACATATATGTCCATATATCCATAGGTACTCACATATTGTGTCCATATACCACTAGCTAGCTCACATATGTGTCCATATACCACTAGCTAGCTCACATATATGTCCATATATCCATAGTAGCTCACATATGTGTCTATATACCACTAGCCTAGCTCACATATGACGTCGATATACCACTAGCTAGCTCACATATATGTCCATATATCCATAGGTAGCTCACATATTATGTCCATATATCCATAGGTAAGCTCACATATGTGTCCTATATACCACTAGCTTAGCTCACATATGTGTCCATATACCACTAGCTAGCTCACATATTAGTCCATATATCCATAGGTAGCTCACATATGTGTCCCATATACCACTAGCTAACTCACATATGTTCCATATACCACTAGCTAGCTCACATATGTGTCCATATACCACTAGCTAGCTCACATATATGTCCATATATCCATAGGGTATCTCACATATGTGTCCATATACCACTAGCTAACTCACATATGTGTCCCATATACCACTAGCTAACTCACATATGTGTCCATATACCACTAGCTAGCTCACATATATGTCCATATATCCATAGTAGCTCACATATGTGTCCATATACCACTAGCTAACTCACATATGTGTCCATATACCACTAGCTAGCGCACATATGATGTCCCATATACCACTAGCTAGCTCACATATATGTCCATATATCCATAGGTAGCTCACATATGTGTCCATATACCACTAGCTAACTCACATATGTGTCCATATACCACTAGCTAGCTCACATATGTGTCCATATACCACTAGCTAGCTCACATATATGTCCATATATCCATAGGTAGCTCACATATGTGTCCATATACCACTAGCTAACTCACATATGTGTCCATATACCACTAGCTAACTCACATATGTGTCCATATACCACTAGCTAGCTCACATATATGTCCATATATCCATAGGTAGCTCACATATGTGTCCATATACCACTAGCTAACTCACATATGTGTCCATATACCACTAGCTAACTCACATATGTGTCTATATACCACTAGCTAGCTCACATATATGTCCATATATCACTAGCTAGCTCACATATGTGTCTATATACCACTAGCTAGCTCACATATGTGTCTATATACCACTAGCTAGCTCACATATGTGTCCATATACCACTAGCTAGCTCACATATGTGTCTATATACCACTAGCTAACTCACATATATGTCCATATATCCATAGCTAGCTGACATGTGTGTCTATATACCACTAGCTAACTCACATATATGTCCATATACCACTAGCTAGCTCACATATGTGTCCATATACCACTAGCTAGCTCACATATGTGTCCATATACCACTAGCTAGCTCACATATGTGTCCATATACCACTAGCTAGCTCACATATATGTCCATATATCCATAGGTAGCTCACATATGTGTCTATATACCACTAGCTAGCTCACATATGCGTCGATATACCACTAGCTATCTCACATATATGTCCATATATCCATAGGTAGCTCACATATGTGTCCATATACCACGAGCTAGCTCACATATGTGTCCATATACCACTAGCTAGCTCACATATATGTCCATATATCCATAGGTAGCTCACATATGTGTCTATATACCACTAGCTAGCTCACATATGCGTCGATATACCACTAGCTAGCTCACATATATGTCCATATATCCATAGGTAGCTCACATATGTGTCTATATACCACTAGCTAGCTCACATATGTGTCTATATACCACTAGCTAGCTCACATATGTGTCCATATACCACTAGCTAACTCACATATGTGTCCATATACCACTAGCTAACTCACATATGTGTCCATATACCACTAGCTAGCTCACATATATGTCCATATATCCATAGGTAGCTCACATATGTGTCCATATACCACTAGCTAACTCACATATGTGTCCATATACCACTAGCTAACTCACATATGTGTCTTTATACCACTAGCTAGCTCACATATATGTCCATATATCACTAGCTAGCTCACATATGTGTCTATATACCACTAGCTAGCTCACATATGTGTCTATATACCACTAGCTAGCTCACATATGTGTCCATATACCACTAGCTAGCTCACATATGTGTCCTATATACCACTAGCTAACTCACATATATGTCCATATATCCATAGCTAGCTGACATGTGTGTCTATATACCACTAGCTAACTCACATATATGTCCATATACCACTAGCTAGCTCACATATGTGTCCATATACCACTAGCTAGCTCACATATGTGTCCATATACCACTAGCTAGCTCACATATGTGTCCATATACCACTAGCTAGCTCACATATATGTCCATATATCCATAGGTAGCTCACATATGTGTCTATATACCACTAGCTAGCTCACATATGCGTCGATATACCACTAGCTATCTCACATATATGTCCATATATCCATAGGTAGCTCACATATGTGTCCATATACCACGAGCTAGCTCACATATGTGTCCATATACCACTAGCTAGCTCACATATATGTCCATATATCCATAGGTAGCTCACATATGTGTCTATATACCACTAGCTAGCTCACATATGCGTCGATATACCACTAGCTAGCTCACATATATGTCCATATATCCATAGGTAGCTCACATATGTGTCTATATACCACTAGCTAGCTCACATATGTGTCTATATACCACTAGCTAGCTCACATATGTGTCCATATACCACTAGCTAACTCACATATGTGTCCATATACCACTAGCTAGCTAACATACAATCCACAAGAGAGTAATCCATGTCCTCTGATTCCTCAGCCTGCAGGACATCGCTCCCCGACGACCTCCGCATGTGCTACACCGACAACAAACTGGACGCCTCACTCTTCCTCTCCAACTCCTCGAATGGAGCCGTCATTGGCAGCACACAAGAGCAGGTGACAGCCTTCTGTGGGTAAGTCTTGTCTGTCACATTCTGTGGGTAAGTCGTGTCTGTCACATTCTGTGGGTACGTCTTGTCTGTCACATTCTGTGGGTAAGTCTTGTCTGTCCCATTCTGTAGGTAAGTCTTGTCTGTCACATTCTGTGGGTAAGTCTTGTCTGTCACATTTTGTAAGATGTCTTGTCTGTCCCATTCTGTGGGTAAGTCTTGTCTGTCCCATTCTGTGGGTAAGTCTTATCTGTCATATCCTGGAGGTAAGTCTTGTCTGTCCCATTCTGTGGGTAAGTTTTGTCTGTCCCATTCTGTGGGTTAGTCTTGTCTGTCATATCCTGGGGGTAAGTCTTGTCTGTCCCATTCTGTGGGTAAGTCTTTCTGTCATATCCTGGGGTAAGTCTTGTCTGTCACATTCTGTGGGTAAGTCTTGTCTGTCACATTTTGTAGGATGTCTTGTCTGTCACATTCTGTGGGTAAGTCTTGTCTGTCATATCCTGTAGGTAAGTCTTGTCTGTCCCATTCTGTGGGTAAGTCTTGTCTGTCCGATTCTGTAGGTAAGTCTTGTCTGTCCCATTCTGTGGGTAAGTCTTGTCTGTCCCATTCTGTGGGTAAGTCTTGTCTGTCCCATTCTGTGGGTACGTCTTGTCTGTCCCATTCTGTGGGTAAGTCTTATCTGTCTATCCTGGAGGTAAGTCTTGTCTGTCCCATTCTGTGGGTAAGTTTTGTCTGTCCATTCTGTGGTTAGTCTTGTCTGTCATATCCGGGGTAAGTCTTGTCTGTCCCATTCTGTGGGTAGTCTTTCTGTCATATCCTGGGGGTAAGTATTGTCTGTCACATTCTGTGGGTAAGTCTTGTCTGTCACATTTTGTAGGATGTCTTGTCTGTCACATTCTGTGGGTAAGTCTTGTCTGTCATATCCTGGGGGTAAGTCTTGTCTGTCACATTCTGAGGGTAAGTCTTGTCTGTCATATCCTGTGGGTAAGTCTTGTCTGTCCCATTCTGTGGGTAAGTCTTTCTGTCATATCCTGGGGGTAAGTCTTGTCTGTCACATTCTGTGGGTAAGTCTTGTCTGTCACATTTTGTAGGATGTCTTGTCTGTCACATTCTGTGGGTAAGTCTTGTCTGTTACATTTTGTAGGATGTCTTGTCTGTCACATTCTGTGGGTAAGTCTTGTCTGTCATATCCTGGGGGTAAGTCTTGTCTGTCACATTCTGAGGGTAAGTCTTGTCTGTCATATCCTGTGGGTAAGTCTTGTCTGTCCCATTCTGTGGGTAAGTCTTTCTGTCATATCCTGGGGGTAAGTCTTGTCTGTCACATTCTGTGGGTAAGTCTTGTCTTTCACATTTTGTAGGATGTCTTGTCTGTCACATTCTGTGGGTAAGTCTTGTCTGTTACATTTTGTAGGATGTCTTGTCTGTCACATTCTGTGGGTAAGTCTTGTCTGTCATATCCTGGGGGTAAGTCTTGTCTGTCACATTCTGAGGGTAAGTCTTGTCTGTCATATCCTGTGGGTAAGTCTTGTCTGTCCCATTCTGTGGGTAAGTCTTTCTGACATATCCTGGGGGTAAGTCTTGTCTGTCACATTCTGTGGGTAAGTCTTGTCTGTCACATTTTGTAGGATGTCTTGTCTGTCACATTCTGTGGGTAAGTCTTGTCTGTCATATCCTGTAGGTAAGTCTTGTCTGTCCCATTCTGTGGGTAAGTCTTGTCTGTCCGATTCTGTAGGTAAGTCTTGTCTGTCCCATTCTGTGGGTAAGTCTTGTCTGTCCCATTCTGTGGGTAAGTCTTGTCTGTCCCATTCTGTGGGTACGTCTTGTCTGTCCCATTCTGTGGGTAAGTCTTGTCTGTCCCATTCTGTAGGTAAGTCTTGTCTGTCCCATTCTGTGGGTAAGTCTTGTCTGTCCCATTCTGTGGGTAAGTCTTGTCTGTCCCATTCTATGGGTAAGTCTTGTCTGTCCCATTCTGTGGGTAAGACTTGTCTGTCACATTCTGTGGGTAAGTCTTGTCTGTCCCATTCTGTGGGTAAGTCTTATCTGTCCCATTCTGTGGGTAAGTCTTGTCTGTCCCATTCTGTGGGTAAGTCTTGTCTGTCCCATTCTGTGAGTAAGACTTGTCAGTCACATTCTGTGGGTAAGTTTTGTCTGTCACATTCTGTGGGTAAGTCTTGTCTATCACATTCTGTGGGTAAGTCTTGTCTGTCCCATTCTGTGGGTAAGTCTTGTCTGTCCCATTCTGTGGGTAAGTCTTGTCTATCCCATTCTGTGGTTAAGACTTGTCTGTCACATTCTGTAGGTAAGTCTTGTCTGTCACATTCTGTGAGTAAGTCTTGTCTGTTACATTCTGTGGGTAAGTCTTGTCTGTCCCATTCTGTAGGTAAGTCTTGTCTGTCACATTCTGTGGGTAAGTCTTGTCTGTCACATTTTGTAAGATGTCTTGTCTGTCCCATTCTGTGGGTAAGTCTTGTCTGTCCCATTCTGTGGGTAAGTCTTATCTGTCATATCCTGGAGGTAAGTCTTGTCTGTCCCATTCTGTGGGTAAGTTTTGTCTGTCCCATTCTGTGGGTTAGTCTTGTCTGTCATATCCTGGGGGTAAGTCTTGTCTGTCCCATTCTGTGGGTAAGTCTTTCTGTCATATCCTGGGGGTAAGTATTGTCTGTCACATTCTGTGGGTAAGTCTTGTCTGTCACATTTTGTAGGATGTCTTGTCTGTCACATTCTGTGGGTAAGTCTTGTCTGTCATATCCTGGGGGTAAGTCTTGTCTGTCACATTCTGAGGGTAAGTCTTGTCTGTCATATCCTGTGGGTAAGTCTTGTCTGTCCCATTCTGTGGGTAAGTCTTTCTGTCATATCCTGGGGGTAAGTCTTGTCTGTCACATTCTGTGGGTAAGTCTTGTCTGTCACATTTTGTAGGATGTCTTGTCTGTCACATTCTGTGGGTAAGTCTTGTCTGTTACATTTTGTAGGATGTCTTGTCTGTCACATTCTGTGGGTAAGTCTTGTCTGTCATATCCTGGGGGTAAGTCTTGTCTGTCACATTCTGAGGGGTAAGTCTGTCTGTCATATCCTGTGGGTAAGTCTTGTTCTGTCCCATTCTGTGGGTAAGTCTTTCTGACATATCCTGGGGGTAAGTCTTGTCTGTCACATTCTGTGGGTAAGTCTTGTCTGTCACCATTTTGTAGGATGTCTTGTCTGTCACATTCTGTGGGTAAGTCTTGTCTGTATATCCTTGTAGGATAGTCTTGTCTGTCCCATTCTGTGGGTAAGTCCTTGTCTGTCGATTCCTGTAGGTAAGTCTTGTCTGTCACAATTCTGTGGGTAAGTCTTGTCTGTCCATATCTGTGGGTAAGTCTTGTCTGTCCCATTCTGTGGGTAAGTCTTGTCTGTACATTCCTGTGGGTAAGTCTTGTCTGTCCCATTCTGTGGGTTAGTCTTGTCTGTCACATTCTGTAGTAAGTCTTGTCTGTCCCATTCTGTGGGTAAGTCTTGTCTGTCCCATTCAGTAGTATGTCTTGTCCGTCACATTCTGTGGGTAAGTCTTGTCTGTCCCATTCTGTGTGTACATCTTGTCTATCACATTCTGTGAGTAAGTCTTGTCTGTTACATTCTGTGGGTGAGTCTTGTTTGTCACATTGTGTGTGTTAGTCTTGTCTGTCACATTCTGTAGGTAAGTCTTGTCTGTCCCATTTTGTGTGTAAGTCTTGTCTGTCACATTCTGTGGGTAAGTCTTGTCTTCCCATTCTGTGGGTAAGTCTTATCTCCATTCTGGGAAATCTTGTCTGTCACATTCTGTGGTAAGTCTTGTCTGTCCATTCTGTGGGTAAGTCTTGTCTGTTCATTCTGTGGGTAAGTCTTGTCTGTCCATTCTGGTATTCTGTCATTTTTTGGTAAGTCTTGTCTGTCACATTCTGTGGGTAAGTCTTGTCTGTCACATTTTGTAGATGTCTTGTCTGTCCACATTCTGTGGGTAAGTCTTGTCTGTCCATTCTGGGGTAAGTCTTGTCTGTCACATTCTGGGGTAAGTCTTGTCTGTCCATTCTGTGGGTAAGTCTTGTCTGTCCCATTCTGTGGGTAGTCTTGTCTGTCATATCCTGGGGGTAAGTCTTGTCTGTCACATTCTGTGGGTAAGTCTTGTCTGTCACATCTTGTGGGTAAGTCTTGTCTGTCACATTCTGTGGGTAAGTCTTGTCTGTCACATTTTGTAGGATGTCTTGTCTGTCACATTCTGTGGGTAAGTCTTGTCTGTCATATCCTGGGGGTAAGTCTTGTCTGTCACATTCTGAGGGTAAGTCTTGTCTGTCATATCCTGTGGGTAAGTCTTGTCTGTCCCATTCTGTGGGTAAGTCTTTCTGTCATATCCTGGGGGTAAGTCTTGTCTGTCACATTCTGTGGGTAAGTCTTGTCTGTCACATTTTGTAGGATGTCTTGTCTGTCACATTCTGTGGGTAAGTCTTGTCTGTACATTTGTAGGTAGTCTTGTCTGTCCCATTCTGTGGGTAATGTCTTGTCTGTCACATTCCTGTAGTATGTCTTGTCTGTCCCATTCTGTGGGTAAGTCTTGTATGTCACATTATGTGGGTACGTCTTGTCTGTCCCATTCTGTAGTATGTCTTGTCTGTCACATTATGTGGGTACGTCTTGTCTGTCGCATTCTGTAGTATGTCTTGTCTGTCCCATTCTGTAGTATGTCTTTTCTGTCACATTCTGTGGGTAAGTCTTGTCTGTCACATTCTGTAGTATGTCTTGTCTGTCACATTATGTAGTATGTCTTGTCTGTCACATTCTGTAGTATGTCTTGTCTGTCACATTCTGTAGTATGTCTTGTCTGTCACATTCTGTAGTATGTCTTGTCTGTCACATTCTTTGGTTAAGTCTTGTCTGTCAAATTCTGTAGTATGTCTTGTCTGTGACATTCTGAGGGTAAGTCATGTCTGTCACATCCTGTAGTATGTCTTGTCTGTCACATTCTGTAGTATGTCTTGTCTGTCACATTCTTTGGTTAAGTCTTGTCTGTCAAATTCTGTAGTATGTCTTGTCTGTCCCATTCTGTAGTATGTCTTGTCTTTCCCATTCAGTAGTATGTCTTGTGTGTCAAATTCTGTAGTATGTCTTGTCTGTCACATTCTGTAGTATGTCTTGTCTGTCACATTCCGTAGTATGTCTTGTCTGTCACATTCTGTAGTATGTCTTGTCTGTCATATTCTGTAGTATGTCTTGTCTGTCACATTCTGTAGTATGTCTTGTCTGTCACATTCTGTAGTATGTCTTGTCTGTCACATTCTGTAGTATGTCTTGTCTGTCACATTCTGTAGTATGTCTTGTCTGTCACATTCTGTAGTATGTCTTGTCTGTCACATTCTGTGGGTAAGTCTTGTCTGTCACATTCTGTAGTATGTCTTGTCTGTCACATTCTGTAGTATGTCTTGTCTGTCACATTCTGTAGTATGTCTTGTCTGTCACATTCTGTAGTATGTCTTGTCTGTCACATTCTGTAGTATGTCTTGTCTGTCACATTCTGTAGTATGTCTTGTCTGTCACATTCTGTAGTATGTCTTGTCTGTCACATTCTGTGGGTAGGTCTTGTCTATTACGCAGTGTTTATTATTATGTAGGAAGCGACATTGGGGGGGGGGGGGGCGAGGGGGGATAGTAATAGAGGGGGCGGTTTGTCGTGGTTTGGTTCGTGGCTTTTGCTCCAATGGGTGAGAAAATGGCGAGGGGGTTGGGCAATAGCAGAAGAAAGCAATTGCTCAAGCGAAATGAGCCTAAAGACAATAGAATATATAGTGTGGCCAACACGAGACTGTACATCCAGAAGATGCGAGGCGGTGTTGAGCAGGCAATTCTCTACGTGTTGTGAATATCATAGATCATGGACATAGAGACAAGCAGCTTTCATAGATCATAGACATAGAGCCGACTGAGACAAGCAACTCACGCAGCCTTTGCTGTGTCCTTGACTTGTCTGTTATCGTTGTCCCAGGGCCAAGGACGCACTGGTCAAGTGCCTCCAGGGCAAGGTCGACGCCTGCCCCGATGCTCAAGCCATCCTAAGAGCTATCGACCTGGACATTTCATCCTTCCAGAAAGGCGTGACAGTTCTGTGCAACCACCCTGATGGTGAGTAGAGTTATGTGGTTGTGGGATGTGTAGTTATGGGATGTATTGGTGAGTAGAGTTGTGTGGTTGTGGGATGTGTGATTATAGGATGTACTGGTGAGTAGAGTTGTGTGGTTGTGCGATGTGATGATGAGTAGAGTTGTGTGGTTATGAGATGTGATGATGAGTAGAGGTTTTTGGTTGTGGGGTGTGATGGTGAATAGAGTTGTGTGGTTGTGGGATGTGATGGTGTAGCCACAGATTGCAGAAATGGTGTAGTTAAATGATGTAGCCACAGATTGCAGAAATGTTGTACAGAAATGATGTAGCCACAGATTGCAGAAATGTTGTACAGAAATGATGTAGCCACAGATTACAGAAATTGTTTAGTTAAAATGTTGTAGCCATAGATTGCAGACATGTTGTAGTTAAATGATGTAGCCACAGATTGCAGAAATGTTGTAGTTAAATGATGTAGCCACAGATTGCAGAAATGTTGTAGTTAAATGATGTAGCCACAGATTGCAGAAATGTTGTAGTTAAATTATGTAGCCACAGATTGCAGAAATGTTGTACAGAAATGATGTAGCCACAGATTGCAGAAATGTTGTAGTTAAATGATGTAGCCACAGATTGCAGAAATGTTGTACAGAAATGATGTAGCCACAGATTGCAGACATGTTGTACAGAAATGATGTAGCCACAGATTGCAGAAATGTTGTACAGAAATGATGTAGCCACAGATTGCAGAATGTTGTACAGAAATGATGTAGCCACAGATTGCAGAAATGTTGTACAGAAATGATGTAGCCACAGATTGCAGAAATTGTTTAGTTAAATGTTGTAGCCATAGATTGCAGAAATGTTGTAGTTAACTGCTGTAGCCACAGATTACAGAAATGTTGTAGTTAACTGCTGTAGCCACAGATTGCAGAAATGTTGTAGTTAAATGTTGTAGCTACAGATTGCAGAAATGTTGTACAGAAATGATGTAGCCACAGATTACAGAAATGTTGTAGTTAAATGTTGTAGCTACAGATTGCAGAAATGTTGTAGTTAACTGCTGTAGCCACAGATTACAGAAATGTTGTAGTTAACTGCTGTAGCCACAGATTGCAGAAATGTTGTACAGAAATGATGTAGCCACAGATTACAGAATTGTTGTAGTTAAATGTTGTAGCTACAGATTGCAGAAATGTTGTAGTTAACTGCTGTAGCCACAGATTGCAGAAATGTTGTACATAAATGATGTAGCCACAGATTACAGAATTGTTGTAGTTAAATGTTGTAGCTACAGATTGCAGAAATGTTGTAGTTAAATGCTGTAGATTACAGAAATGTTGTAGTTAAATGCTGTAGCCATAGATTGCAGAAATGTTGTAGTTAACTGCTGTAGCCATAGATTACAGAAATGAACTGTCGTACTCTCTATCCCCAGTCTACCTGCATGGGCTGAAGTGTTTCGCCGAGACCACCCCGGACATTGACCGCTGCAAGCAGAAGGACACACAGTCCTTAATCCAGCTGGACACCCAGGCCAGGGCAGGCAACTGGTCCCAGGAGAGGACGGCCAAGGAGATGTGCCAGTAGGTCGTCGTCCCACACCTTTGTTTGATAGACAGTGTACCGGCTGCCAGTAGGTCGTCGTCCCACACCTTTGTTTGATAGACAGTGTACCGGCAGGTGTACCGGCTGATTTTGAGAAATTTCATCTAATAATATTTATTTGATGAGAAATTCTGTCGGTGAATTCACCAATGTCATCTAATAATATTTGTTCGATAAGTAATTATACTAGCGTATTTACCAATGTAATCTAATATTATTCGCCTGATGAGTAATTCTACTAGCGAATTTACCAATGTCATCTAATAATATTTGTTCGATAAGTAATTACATTAGCGTATTTACCAATGTAATCTAATATTATTCGTCTGATGAGTAATTCTACTAGCGAATTTACCAATGTCTTCTAATAATATTTGTTCGATAAGTAATTACATTAGCGTATTTACCAATGTAATCTAATATTATTCGCCTGATGAGTAATTCTACTAGCGAATTTACCAATGTCATCTAATAATATTTGTTCTTTAAGTAATTACACTAGCGTATTTACCAATGTAATCTAATATTATTCGTCTGATGAGTAATTCTACTAGCGAATTCACCAATGTCATCTAATAATATTCGTTCGATAAGTAATTACATTAGCGTATTTACCAATGTAATCTAATATTATTCATCTGATGAGTAATTCTACTAGCGAATTCACCAATGTCATCTAATAATATTTGTTCGATAAGACATTAGCGTATTTACCAATGTAATCTAATATTATTCGCCTGATGAGTAATTCTACTAGCGAATTTACCAATGTCATCTAATAATATTTGTTCGATAAGTAATTACATTAGCGTATTTACCATGTAATCTAATATTATTCGCCTGATGAGTAATTCTACTAGCGAATTTACCAATGTCATCTAATAATATTTGTTCGATAAGTAATTACATTAGCGTATTTACCAATGTAATCTAATATTATTCGCCTGATGAGTAATTCTACTAGCGAATTTACCAATGTCATCTAATAATATTTGTTCTTTAAGTAATTACACTAGCGTATTTACCAATGTAATCTAATATTATTCGTCTGATGAGTAATTCTACTAGCGAATTCACCAATGTCATCTAATAATATTCGTTCGATAAGTAATTACATTAGCGTATTTACCAATGTAATCTAATATTATTCATCTGATGAGTAATTCTACTAGCGAATTCACCAATGTCATCTAATAATATTTGTTCGATAAGACATTAGCGTATTTACCAATGTAATCTAATATTATTCGCCTGATGAGTAATTCTACTAGCGAATTTACCAATGTCATCTAATAATATTTGTTCGATAAGTAATTACATTAGCGTATTTACCAATGTAATCTAATATTATTCGCCTGATGAGTAATTCTACTAGCGAATTTACCAATGTCATCTAATAATATTTGTTCGATAAGTAATTACACTAGCGTATTTACCAATGTAATCTAATATTATTCATCTGATGAGTAATTCTACTAGCGAATTTACCAATGTCATCTAATAATATTTGTTCGATAGGTAATTACACTAGCGTATTTACCAATGTAATCTAATATTATTCGCCTGATGAGTAATTCTACTAGCGAATTTACCAATGTCATCTAATAATATTTGTTCTTTAAGTAAATACATTAGCGTATTTACCAATTTAATCTAATATTATTCGTCTGATGAGTAATTCTAGTAGCGAATTTACCAATGTCATCTAATAATATTTGTTCGATAAGTAATTACACTAGTGTATTTACCAATGTAATCTAATATTATTCGTCTGATGAGTAATTCTACTAGCGAATTTACCAATGTCATCTAATAATATTTGTTCGATAATGTAATTACACTAGCGTATTTACCAATGTAATCTAGTATTATTCGCCTGATGAGTAATTACACTAGCGTATTTACCAGTGTATTCTAATATTATTCGTCTTATGAATAATTACACTAGTGTATTTACCAGTGTAATCTAATATTATTTGTGTGATCAATAATTACACTAGCGAATTTACCAATGTCATCTAAAAATATTTGTTCGATAAGTAATTACACTAGCGTATTTACCAATGTAATCTAATATTATTCATCTGATGAGTAATTCTACTAGCGAATTTACCAATGTCATCTAATAATATTTGTTCGATAGGCAATTACACTAGCGTATTTACCAATGTAATCTAATATTATTCGTCTGATGAGTAATTCTACTAGCGAATTTACCAATGTCATCTAAAAATATTTGTTCGATAAGTAATTACACTAGCGTATTTACCACTGTAATCTAATATTATTCGTCTGATGAGTAATTCTACTAGCGAATTTACCAATGTCATCTAAAAATATTTGTTCGATAAGTAATTACACTAGCGTATTTACCAATGTAATCTAATATTATTCGTCTGATGAGTAATTCTACTAGCGAATTTACCAATGTCATCTAAAAATATTTGTTCGATAAGTAATTACACTAGCGTATTTACCAATGTAATCTAATATTATTCGTCTGATGAGTAATTCTACTAGCGAATTTACCAATGTCATCTAATAATATTTGTTCGATAATGTAATTACACTAGCGTATTTACCAATGTAATCTAATATTATTCGCCTGATGAGTAATTACACTAGCGTATTTACCAGTGTATTCTAATATTATTCGTCTTATGAATAATTACACTAGTGTATTTACCAGTGTAATCTAATATTATTTGTGTGATCAATAATTACACTAGCGAATTTACCAATGTCATCTAAAAATATTTGTTCGATAAGTAATTACACTAATGTATTTACCAATGTAATCTAATATTATTCGTCTGATGAGTAATTCTACTAGCGAATTTACCAATGTCATCTAAAAATATTTGTTCGATAAGTAATTACACTAGCGTATTTACCAATGTAATCTAATATTATTCGTCTGATGAGTAATTCTAGTAGCGAATTTACCAATGTCATCTAATAATATTTGTTCGATAAGTAATTACACTAGTGTATTTACCAATGTAATCTAATATTATTCGTCTGATGAGTAATTCTACTAGCGAATTTACCAATGTCATCTAATAATATTTGTTCGATAAGTAATTACACTAGCGTATTTACCAATGTAATCTAGTATTATTCGCCTGATGAGTAATTACACTAGCGTATTTACCAGTGTATTCTAATATTATTCGTCTTATCAATAATTACACTAGCGTATTTACCAGTGTGATCTAATATTATTTTCTGATGAGTCCATCACCAAGAATGTCCTGCACGTCCCCCAATGAACGACATGTGAACCGGTGCATCTCTATGACTTTTGTTTCACTCATCAACAGACCTACAACAATTGTTGGGCACTGTAGTAACAGAGAGTGCAAGGAAAGGACTCTCCTTGAATATCAAGAAAACAGTAACAATGGTGATATCAAAGAAAATGGTGACAGGAAAATGTGACATAGAAATAGATTGGAAAATCCTTAACCAAGTTGATAATTTTAGATACCTAGGGGCATTTATAACATCAGATGGAAGATGTACAACAGAGATTAAGAGCAGAATAGGGCAGGCAAAGGCCGCATTTCAGAAAATGAAGAGTATCTTGTGCAATAGGTCACTATCACTGAGTGTAAGAAAGAGAGTGTTGGAATGATATGTAGAACCTGTTTTGCATTATGGCAGTGAATCTTGGAATGTAAATGAACAAATTAAGAAGAAATTAGAAGCAACAGAGATGTGGTTCCTGAGACGAATGTTGAGAATTCCTTGGACTGCCAGAGTAACTAACGACGACTGCCTGAAACAGGCTAATGAAACTAGAACACTATATACAACAATAAGAACGAGACAAACAGCTTTCTTTGGTCATGTAATGAGAAGAGAGGCATTGGAGAACATCGTGACAACTGGAAAGATCGAGGGGAAGAGAGGCAGAGGCAGACCAAGAGAAATGATGCTGGATGGATTGAGACGGTGGCACGGAGGAATATCAGCAGCAGTGTTGATCCAGAAAACCAAAGACCGAGATCTGTGGAGAGCCATGAACGCCTACGCCAGCTGGCAGGGCACTTGATGATGATGAGCATCACCCAGTAAATGACATGTAGACCGCTGACATCTCTATGACTTTTGATTCCCTAGAGTCATCCAGAAAATGACATGTGGACTGCTGACATCTCTATGACTTTTGTTTCCCCAGAAACATCCAGTAAATGACATGTGGACTGCTGACATCTCTATGACTTTTGTTTCCCCAGAAACACCCTGAACAGCATTGCCTGTGATCTGGATGCCTGGGGCAAGAAGATAGACCCGGCCTGCACGCCAGCGGTCATGGGCTTGAGGCGCGAACTAGAGTGTGAGCTGATGAACGGCGGGTGTAATGTAGACCCTAAACAGGTGATTATATCTCCCACACAGGTAGTCCGCAACAGTCGATAGATAATTATATCTCTCACACAGGTAGTCCATATCTGTCTATAGATAATTATGTCTCTCACACAAGTAGTCCATATCTGTCCATAGATGATCATATCTCTCACACAGGTAACCCGGATCTGACTATAGATGATTATATCTCACACACAGGTAGTCCATATCTATCTATAGATGATTATATTTCTCACACAGGTAGTCCATATCTGTCTATAGATGATTATATCTCTCACACAGGTAGTCCATATCTGTCTATATATGATTATACTTCTCACACAGGTAGTCTATATCTGACTATAGATGATTATATCTCTCACACAGGTAGTCCATATCTGTAGATGATTATATTTCTTACACATGTAGTCCATATCTGTCTATAGATGATTATATTTCTCACACAAGTAGTCCATATCTCTCTATAGATGATCATATCTCTCACACGGGTAGTCCGTAGCTGTCTGTAGATGATTATATCTCTCACACAAGTAGTCCATATCTCTCTATAGATGATCATATCTCTCACACAGGTAGTCCATATCTGTCTATAGATGATTATATCTCTCACACAGGTAGTCCTTAGCTGTCTATAGATGATTATATCTCTCACACAGGTAGTCCTTAGCTGTCTATAGATGATTATATCTCTCACACAAGTAGTCCATATCTCTCTATAGATGATCATATCTCTCACACAGGTAGTCCATATCTGTCTATAGATGATTATATCTCTCACACAGGTAGTCCATATCTGTCTATAGATGATTATATCTCTCACACAGGTAGTCCATATCTGTCTATAGATGATTATATCTCTCACACAGGTAGTCCATATCTGTCTATAGATGGTTATATCTCTCACACAGGTAGTCCATATCTGTCTATAGATGATTATATCTCTCACACAGGTAGTCCATATCTGTCTATAGATGATTATATCTCTCAAACAGGTAACCCGTATCTGTCTATAGATGATTATATCTCTCACACAGGTAGTCCATATATGTCTATAGATAATTATGTCTCTCACACAAGTAGTCCATATCTGTCTATAGATAATTATGTCTTTCACACAAGTAGTCCATATCTGTCTATAGATAATTATGTCTTTCACACAAGTAGTCCATATCTGTCTATAGATGATCATATCCCTCACACGGGTAGTCCACATCTGTCTATAGATAATTATGTCTTTCACACAAGTAGTCCATATCTGTCTATAGATGATCATATCTCTCACACAGGTAGTCCATATCTGTCTGTAGATGATATCTCTCACACAGGTAGTCCGTCACTTTCTATAGATGATTATATCTCTCACACAGGTAACCCGTATCTGTCTATAGATGATTATATCTCTCACACAGGTAGTTCGTATCTGTCTATAGATGATTATATCTTTCACACAGGTAGTCCATATCTGTCTATAGATGATTATATCTCTCACACAGGTATTCCATATCTGTCTATAGATGATTATATCTCTCACACAGGTAGTCCATATCTGTCTATAGATGATTATATCTCTCACACAGGTAGTCCATATCTGTGTATACATGATTATATCTCTCACACAGGTAGTCCTTCACTGTCTATAGATGATTATATCTCTCACACAGGTAACCCGTATCTGTCTATAGATGATCATATCTCTCACACGGGTAGTCCATATCTGTCTATAGATCATTATATATCGCTTACAATAACTACTAGAACATACTCTAAATCATTAAAAAAAAACAAAAAACACTGGAGAACATGCAATGAAAAGGACAAGACATCTGAAATATATGACTTGCCGATACAACGTATACATGAGAGTGTTTAATGTGACAGTAACTGATGTCATTTCCCATACCTGTCTGACAGATCTATCAGTATAAATGAGAGTGTTTATTGTGGCAGTAACTGATGTCATTTCCCATACCTGTCTGACAGATCTGTCAGTATAAATGAGGGGGTTTATTGTGGCAGTAACTGATGTCGTGTTCCATGCCTGTCTGACAGATGTGTCAGTATAAATGAGAGGGTTTATTGTGGCAGTAACTGATGTCGTGTTCCATGCCTGTCTGACAGATGTGTCAGTATAAATGAGGGGGTTTATTGTGGCAGTAACTGATGTCGTGTTCCATGCCTGTCTGACAGATGTGTCAGTATAAATGAGAGGGTTTATTGTGGCAGTAACTGATGTCGTGTCGCATGCCTCTGTCTGACAGATCAATCAGGCGGATCACGTCTGTCATCCCGAGAAGTTTGGCACCCAGGCCAGGAATGACTTCAGCAAAGGATCGCCATCAAACTCCGCCTGGGTCAAGGCTGGATCAATCCTCACTGGCCTGGCCCTGATGACCTCCACAGTGACCTCCACGGTGATGTAATCACGCCCTTCAGAATGCCAAGGTTGTGCAGCAGACCATGGACTGTCCAGTTCCCTTTTGTTGCAGATAGTTGGCACACACACATCTTTTGTTGCAGATAGTTGGCACACACATCTTTTGTTGCAGATAGTTGGCACACATCTTTTGGACTTACTCAACAATTATTAGTAGCTGTCCTTGTATATGAGTAAACTATTCCACACGTCATTCAAGGTATTCAGTGTAAATACCATGGTATAAGATATATATAATTTAGATATCATGGTATAGGATATATTTAGTGTAGATAGCATGGTGTAAGGTATACAGAGTAGATACCATGGTATAAGGTATATAGTGGAGATACCATAGCATAAGATATATGGTTCAGATACCATGGTATAAGATATATAGTGTAGATAACATAGCATAAGATATATAGTTCAGCTACCATGGTATAAGATATATAATGTAGTAACCATGGTATAAGATATATAGTGTAGATACCATGGTATAAGATATATAATGTAGTTACCATGGTATAAGATATATAGTGTAGTTACCATGGTATAAGATATATAGTGTAGATACAATGGTATAAGATATATAGTGTAGATACCATGGTATAAGATATATAATGTAGTTATCATGGTATAAGATATATAGTGTAGATACCATGGTATAAGATATATAATGTAGTTATCATGGTATAAGATATATAGTGTAGATACAATGGTATAAGATATATAGTGTAGTTACAATGGTATAAGATATATAGTGTAGTTATCATGGTATAAGATATATAGTGTAGTTACCATGGTATAAGATATATAATGTAGTTATCATGGTATAAGATATATAGTGTAGATACCATGGTATAGAGATATATAGTGTAGATACCATGGTATAAGATATATAGTGTAGATACAATGGTATAAGATATATAGTGTAGTTATCATGGTATAAGATATATAGTGTAGTTACCATGGTATAAGATATATAATGTAGTTATCATGGTATAAGATATATAGTGTAGATACCATGGTATAAGATATATAGTGTAGATACCATGGTATAAGATATATAGTGTAGATACCATGGTATAAGATATATAGTGTAGATACAATGGTATAAGATATATAGTGTAGGTATCATGGTATAAGATATATAGTGTAGTTACCATGGTATAAGATATATAATGTAGTTATCATGGTATAAGATATATAGTGTAGATACCATGGTATAAGATATATAGTTCAGCTACCATGGTATAAGATATATAGTGTAGATACAATGGTATAAGATATATAGTGTAGATACCATGGTATAAGATATATAGTGTAGATACCATGGTATAAGAGATATAATGTAGTTATCATGGTATAAGATATATAGTGTAGATACCATGGTAAAAGATATATATTGTAGATACCTTGGTATAAGATATATAGTGTAGATACAATGGTATAAGATATATAGTTCAGCTACCATGGTATAAGATATATAGTGTACATACAATGGTATAAGATATATAGTGTAGGTACAATGGTATAAGTTATATAGTTCAGTTACCATGGTATAAGATATATAATGTAGTTACCATGGTATAAGATATATAGTTTAGATACCCCCGGGAAGGTTAACCCGGTCAACAAATGCCCGCAGAAGTCGGATGTGTCGGCCTGACGGCGCAAGAACGCAGCTCTGCTGTGGACAGGCACAACGCAGTCACGTCCGAAAAAAAACTCCGGATGAACGAAGAAGAAGTTTAGATACCATGGTATAAGATATATAATGTAGTTACCATGGTATAAGATATATAGTGTAGATACCATGGTATAAGATATATAGTGTAGATACAATGGTATAAGATATATAGTTCAGCTACCATGGTATAAGATATATAATGTAGATACCATGGTATAAGATATATAGTGTAGATACCATGTCGTAAGGTATGTATAGTGTAGATACCACGGTATAAGGTGTGTGTGTATATCCACGGTGAAAATTAAATAGTGTAGAAATATAAGATATATATATATATAGTGTAGATACCATGGTATAAGATATGTAGTGTAGATACCATGGTATAAGATATGTAGTGTAGATACCATGGTATAAGATATGTAGTGTAGATACCATGGTATAAGATATATAGTGTAGATACAATGGTATAAGATATGTAGTGTAGATACCATGGTATAAGATATGTAGTTTGGGTACCCTGGTTTTAATCTTATTCTTCAAACTGACAGATATAATTTTTTTCTCCTTCTTATGTGAAAATTTCCATTTATAACCAACAGAGTCACTATTCTTCGGCTTCAACTTTTCCCCGTCCGCTTTCCACCCAATTTGTTGTATTCTTGGGGACACCGTATGTTTGTATCAGGAATATGGCTACAAATCACTGACATCACAATTGAAATTGGCCAATTACAGACCAGCCTGATGAAGCTTGCTGAAGCTGATAAGAGATTGTCTGTCATTGGTTGATTTTTGTAGTTAGTGTTTCAGAACTGAAGCAAGGCTATCTGCTATTGGTGGAATTCGGAGTTAGTATTCAAGAACTGGAAAATAGATAGTCGGTCATAGGTTGATACAGTTAGAGGATGAATGGCTATCACCAGTAGGCGGGGTATTAACGTTAGCGACCAATAGTTGCCACTAACACGGGATGTCAGGTCGTTAGTTGAGACTGGGGATCATCTACAAGAACTTGCCGCAGTCAGTGTGTCTTGTCCTCACGATGTGGCCTCCTGTAGTCAAGAGACCAGGATTAGAACCCCAAACATGGCATAATTCTGGTCTTTTGTACAAATGTGTACACATGTGTACAGACAGCAGTACTCGATCTCGCTCACGCATTTTAGTGCTGTGTGCACACTGGTGTGTCTGCTGGTCTCACACAGGTACACGATGTCAGGCACTTGAAGTGCTCACGCTCAAACTATTCTAACTGCCATTCAATACACAATGCCGTAATGATAAAGACAGCGACTTGCTACAACCGGGCCCGGCATCACATAGAGACTTGCTACAACCGGGCCCGGCATCACATAGAGACTTGCTACAACCGGGCCCGGCATCACATAGAGACTTGCTACAACCGGGCCCGGCATCACATAGAGACTTGCTACAACCGGGCCCGGCATCACATAGAGACTTGCTACAAACCGGGCCCGGCATCACATAGAGACTTGCTACAACCGGGCCCGGCATCACATAGAGACTTGCTACAACCGGGCCCGGCATCACATAGAGACTTGCTACAACCGGGCCCGGCATCACACTTCTGTTTATGTTTGATTCTTTCTGCAATAAACAATGGATGCTGTCATCATCGCCAAGGTTTTTGTTGAAATAAACGACAATGTTTCTTTTCTTTCTGTCTGTCTGTCTGTCTGTCATTGCACTGTTTTATAGATGCTTGTCTGTCTTATATCTTCTGTCTGTCATTGTACTGTTTTATAGATGCTTGTCTGTCTTATATCTTCTGTCTGTCATTGCACTGTTTTATAGATGCTTGTCTGTCTTATATCTGTCTGTCTGTCATTGTACTGTTTTATAGATGCGTATCTGTCTTACAATATATATCTATCTGTCATTGTACAGTTTTATAGATGCTTGTCTGTCTTATAATATATATCTATCTGTCATTGTACTGTTTTATAGATGCGTGTCTGTCTTACAATATATATCTATCTGTCATTGTACTGTTTTATAGATGCTTGTCTGTCTTACAATATATATCTATCTGTCATTGTACTGTTTTATAGATGCGTGTCTGTCTTACAATATATATCTATCTGTCCATGTACTGTTTATAGATGGCCTTGTCTGTCTGTCATTGTACAGTTTTATAGATGCTTGTCTGTCTTACAATATATATCTATCTGTCATTGTACAGTTTTATAGATGCTTGTCTGTCTTACAATATATATCTATCTGTCATTGTACTGTTTTATAGATGCTTGTCTGTCTTACAATATATATCTATCTGTCATTGTACTGTTTTATAGATGCGTGTCTGTCTTACAATATATATCTATCTGTCATTGTACTGTTTTATAGATGCTTGTCTGTCTTATATCAATATGTCTGTCATTGTACTGTTTTATAGATGCGTGTCTGTCTTTTATCTATCTCTCTGTATTATTATACTATTTTATAGATGCTTCAGAAGACGAGATCGAAAATAGATGCAATAAGGCAAACCAACTCATTGGACAGATGGCACCAATACTAAAGAACAAACATGTATCAATAACTACTAAGAAAGCACTTTACAACACAATCTTCCTACCAACTCTATGTTACCAATGCCAAACCTGGACAATGACAGAAAAAGAGAAAAGAAAAATGACAACAACAGAAATGAGATTCCTGAGAAGAATATCAATGTATCAAGAAGAGATAAGATCAGAAATGAAGAAATCAGGACTAAAGTGGGGGTTACAGCAGCACTAGATTTTATCAGAAGGCAGCAAGTCAAATGGTTTGGACATGCAAGTAGGTTACCAACTAACAGTATACCACAACAAGCAATGATGTACAGACCAGATGGAAGCAGATGAAGAGGCCGACCACGTAAACGATGGACGCAGGGAATAACAGAGTCCATGGGAATATCGATACATGAATCCCATAAGCGGGCACTCTCCCGCTGTTTATACTTCACCTCGACACTGCAAGGTACAAGAGGAACATGATGAGATGAGATGAGAGACTCTAAAGTGACCCCATCTATAGCAAACCATTGTTCTATAGTTTAGTTTAGTCGATGGATCAACATCACGGCACACGGTGTTAACCATAAGTGCTCCGTTATCCTCCTAACTCAACCCTGAGTCTGGAGAAGCTCAGCTCAGTGCATGAACTCCGTAGCATTGGCGAGGATCCTGAAATACTTTGGGTAGATTTTTAACTCGAAATTTTGCCCTGGCAGCGCCGTTAGGCCACTCTTTTTCGATTTCCAACTGGAATTTTTTACGTGCGCAACAATACACACGGGCGTCCGATCTCACTACCCAGAGACCAGGGGAAATGTTATTACTAGAAGTCCACGTGAAAAAAATCCCGGTCCTCACCGGGGCTTGAACCCGGGACCTCCAGCACTCGAGGCGGACGCCATACCTCGAGACCACACAGCCCCCAAACCATTGTTCTATAGTGACCCCCATCTTTAACATAAAATTACTCTATTGTAGTAGTAGGCCTCTTTTCAGTCCTGTAGGACTAGTGGAGTTGTGCCGCTGGGGAGGTAGCCTGGCAGCACCGCTGGTGACTGTATAGTCCAATGCGAGAGTGACAATTTCTGTCACAGTTTCCGCATCTGTAAGACGAGGCAGGTCCCCGCAGTAAGTGACTGCGTTTTAAGCCTGTGCCGCCTATCCTCAGTGTTATATTACTTGGATCAGATTGCGCTCAAAGAGCACCAGTCCGTTTCGTACATCTCTTCTCCAGGAACATCTGTCTGTTGCAACTCTTTCCCACGTGTCTGGATCTATGCCAAGGGTTTTCATATCTTGTTTACACACATCCCTATATCGCATTTGGGGTCTTCCGGTTGACCTCTTTCCTGTGGCTAGTTCTCCGTATAGGACAGTGGTTCTCAACCGATGGGGAATTCCCCCCCCCCCCTGGGGGAATTTTAGGGTTTCCGGGGGGGGGGGGATGAAGATCATTTCAAGATCACGTTAATACAAGAACCGATTACTTGATATTGCTTTTCCCTTCATACTTTACAGTTATGCACGTCTCATCCTTCTAAAATTCATTTTATAAAGTAAGTAGACCATCAAATCACGTTTTATGTGGATGTCTAGACTTGTTTTAACATATTTACCTTCCATTTTTACGTATACTGTATAGGGGTGGGGGGATTTTTAGGCAGGAAATATGAAAGGGGGGAATGACGTTCTGAAAATATGGTGAAGGGGGGCACGAGCCAAAAAAGGTTGAGAATCACTGGTATAGGAGATCTTTGAGAATACGTTCATCCTCCATTCGAGAGTTGAGCTGAGCTGAGTTAAGTTAAGAACCGACATGACTGCACTCATGACATTCCCGTACGTGCTCCGTCCCCTCGTTCAACAGAGAGCAAAGAGGCATACTACTAATCGTTCCCACCGCTATCTGATTAAAAGTTCTTCTGGTCTTCCCTCTCAGTTTTGAGATCCTTCCATAACCCATGCCAATACCCAGAAATCTCATTCTTTCTACATACGGGTTCTCAATCTGTTCCCCCGCCTTATCCACCTGGTCGCTTAAAGTCGAGGCGCTTAAAAGTCGACAGGGTCGACTTCATTGCACCGGGTTTTATCCCATATGGCTTGGTCTCTTTCCGCAGCACTGAAAGCGTTGCACAAAGCACGAGCTCCGTAGCTCTAGCGACGACCCAAAAATTTCACTCGTAAACAAAATGACTGAATCGAACCCACAACCTTCGGAGCCCGAGTCAAAGGGCTTGACCACTTCGCCACGGAGACTCCCCAACTGGTCACACAAGCGCACGACCAGCTCCCCTTGTCCATAGGTTAATCTACCACCAAGAGGTGCATTCCCTGTTAGCCTATCAGCCTGTTCATTCCCCCTTACCCCTCATGGCCAGGGCAAAATATCCATACAATTCTCACAATCTGTGACCTCCAGGAACCCTATGCGCAGTGCAACCTTACGCTCATAAAGGACTGCCGCAACCTATCTAACAAGCCAAGGACAGACCTCCATGTCCAACAGTGTGTGTATCAACCCATCTAACAAGGCAAGGGCAGACCTCCATGTCCAACAGTGTGTGTATCAACCCATCTAACAAGGCAAGGGCAGACCTCCATGTCCAACAGTGTGTGTATTAACCCATCTAACAAGGCAAGGGCAGACCTCCATGTCCAACAGTGTGTGTATCAACCCATCTAACAAGCCAAGGACAGACCTCCATGTCCAACAGTGTGTGTATCAACCCATCTAACAAGGCAAGGGCAGACCTCCATGTCCAACAGTGTGTGTATCAACCCATCTAACAAGCCAAGGGCAGACTTCCATGTCCAACAGTGTGTGTATCAACCCATCTAACAAGGCAAGGGCAGACCTTCCATGTCCAACAGTGTGTGTATTAACCCATCTAACAAGGCAAGGGCAGACCTTCCATGTCCAACAGTGTGTGTATCAACCCATCTAACAAGGCAAGGGCAGACTCCATGTCCAACAGTGTGTGTATCAACCCATCTAACAAGGCAAGGGCAGACCTCCATGTCCAACAGTGTGTGTATTAACCCATCTAACAAGGCAAGGGCAGACCTCCATGTCCAACAGTGTGTGTATCAACCCATCTAACAAGGCAAGGGCAGACCTCCATGTCCAACAGTGTGTGTATCAACCCATCTAACAAGGCAAGGGCAGACCTCCATGTCCAACAGTGTGTGTATCAACCCATCTAACAAGGCAAGGGCAGACTTCCATGTCCAACAGTGTGTGTATCAACCCATCTAACAAGGCAAGGGCAGACTTCCATGTCCAACAGTGTGTGTATCAACCCATCTAACAAGGCAAGGGCAGACCTCCATGTCCAACAGTGTGTGTATCAACCCATCTAACAAGGCAAGGGCAGACCTCCATGTCCAACAGTGTGTATATCAACCCATCTAACAAGGCAAGGGCAGACCTCCATGTCCAACAGTGTGTGTATCAACCCATCTAACAAGGCAAGGGCAGACCTTCCATGTCCAACAGTGTGTGTATCAACCCATCTAACAAGGCAAGGGCAGACTTCCATGTCCAACAGTGTGTGTATTAACCCATCTAACAAGGCAAGGGCAGACTTCCATGTCCAACAGTGTGTGTATTAACCCATCTAACAAGGCAAGGGCAGACCTCCATGTCCAACAGTGTGTGTATTAACCCATCTAACAAGGCAAGGACAGACCTCCATGTCCAACAGTGTGTGTATCAACCCATCTAACAAGGCAAGGGCAGACTTCCATGTCCAACAGTGTGTGTATTAACCCATCTAACAAGGCAAGGGCAGACCTCCATGTCCAACAGTGTGTGTATTAACCCATCTAACAAGGCAAGGGCAGACCTCCATGTCCAACAGTGTGTGTATCAACCCATCTAACAAGGCAAGGGCAGACCTCCATGTCCAACAGTGTGTGTATCAACCCATCTAACAAGGCAAGGGCAGACCTTCCATGTCCAACAGTGTGTGTATCAACCCATCTAACAAGGCAAGGGACAGACTTCCATGTCCAATAGTGTGTGTATTAACCCATCTAACAAGGCAAGGGCAGACCTCCATGTCCAACAGTGTGTGTATCAACCCATCTAACAAGGCAAGGGCAGACTTCCATGTCCAACAGTGTGTGTATTAACCCATCTAACAAGGCAAGGGCAGACCTTCCATGTCCAACAGTGTGTGTATTAACCCATCTAACAAGGCAAGGGCAGACCTTCCATGTCCAACAGTGTGTGTATTAACCCATCTAACAAGGCAAGGGCAGACTTCCATGTCCAACAGTGTGTGTATTAACCCATCTAACAAGGCAAGGGCAGACTTCCATGTCCAACAGTGTGTGTATTAACCCATCTAACAAGGCAAGGGCAGACCTGCATGTCCAACAGTGTGTGTATTAACCCATCTAACAAGGCAAGGGCAGACTTCCATGTCCAACAGTGTGTGTATTAACCCATCTAGCAAGGCAAGGGCAGACTTCCATGTCCAACAGTGTGTGTATTAACCCATCTAACAAGGCAAGGGCAGACTTCCATGTCCAACAGTGTGTGTATTAACTCATCTAACAAGGCAAGGGCAGACTTCCATGTCCAACAGTGTGTGTATTAACCCATCTAACAAGGCAAGGGCAGACTTCCATGTCCAACAGTGTGTGTTTTAACCCATCTAACAAGGCAAGGGCAGACTTCCATGTCCAACAGTGTGTGTATTAACCCATCTAACAAGGCAAGGGAAGACTTCCATGTCCAACAGTGTGTGTATTAACCCATCTAACAAGGCAAGGGCAGACCTCCATGTCCAACAGTGTGTGTATTAACCCATCTAACAAATCAAATCAAATCAAATCAAATCAACTTTATTAGGGTCACAAATTGGGCGCGCAGCCCCGTCTTACATTCGGCCCTTCCAATCACTCGTCTTTCGTTCATCAAGAGCATTATACATTTACATAGGAAGAAATATAAACATTGTGAAATGAATGTTGTAAACATAAACAATGCTAATTACCATGTTATGAGGCCCATCTCCCACCTATCCATACATCACCCCACCCACACAACACCCCCACCTACCCACACACACGCGCACCAAGGGACACATACACACCCCACACAAGGCAAGGGCAGACCTCCATGTCCAACAGTGTGTGTATTAACCCATCTAACAATGCAAGGGCAGACTTCCATGTCCAACAGTGTGTGTATTAACCCATCTAACAAGGCAAGGACAGACCTCCATGTCCAACATTGTGTGTATTAACCCATCTAACAAGGCAAGGGCAGACCTCCATGTCCAACAGTGTGTGTATTAACCCATCTAACAAGGCAAGGACAGACCTCCATGTCCAACAGTGTGTGTATCAACCCATCTAACAAGGCAAGGGCAGACCTCCATGTCCAACAGTGTGTGTATCAACCTATCTAACAATTCAAGGGCAGACCTCCATGTCCAACAGTGTGTGTATCAACCCATCTAACAAGGCAAGGGCAGACCTCCATGTCCAACAGTGTGTGTATCAACCCATCTATCAAGGCAAGGGCAGACCTCCATGTCCAACAGTGTGTGTATCAACCCGTCTAACAAGGCAAGGGCAGACCTCCATGTCCAACAGTGTGTGTATCAACCCGTCTAAGAAGGCAAGGGCAGACCTCCATGTCCAACAGTGTGTGTATCAACCCATCTAACAAGGCAAGGGCAGACTTCCATGTCCAACAGTGTGTGTATTAACCCATCTAACAGGGCAAGGGCAGACCTCCATGTCCAACAGTGTGTGTATCAACCCATCTAACAAGGCAAGGGCAGACCTCCATGTCCAACAGTGTGTGTATTAACCCATCTAACAAGGCAAGGGCAGACCTCCATGTCCAACAGTGTGTGTATCAACCCATCTAACAAGGCAAGGGCAGACCTCCATGTCCAACAGTGTGTGTATTAACCCATCTAACAAGGCAAGGGCAGACTTCCATGTCCAACACTGTGTGTATTAACCCATCTAACAAGGCAAGGGCGGACCTCCATGTCCAACAGTGTGTGTATTAACCCATCTAACAAGGCAAGGGCAGACCTCCATGTCCAACAGTGTGTGTATTAACCCATCTAACAAGGCAAGGGCAGACCTCCATGTCCAACAGTGTGTGTATTAACACATCTAACAAGGCCAAGGGACAGACCTCCATGTCCAACAGTGTGTGTATCAACCCATCTAACAAGGCAAGGGCAGACCTCCATGTCCAACAGTGTGTGTATTAACCCATCTAACAAGGCAAGGGCAGACCTCCATGTCCAACAGTGTGTGTATTAACCCATCTAACAAGCCAAGGACAGACCTCCATGTCCAACAGTGTGTGTATTAACCCATCTAACAAGCCAAGGACAGACCTCCATGTCCAACAGTGTGTGTATTAACCCATCTAACAAGGCAAGGGCAGACCTGCCATGTCCAACAGTGTGTGTATTAACCCATCTAACAATGCTAGGGCAGACCTCCATGTCCAACAGTGTGTGTATTAACCCATCTAACAAGGCAAGGGCAGACCTCCATGTCCAACAGTGTGTGTATTAACCTATCTAACAATGCAAGGGCAGACCTCCATGTCCAACAGTGTGTGTATTAACCCATCTAACAAGGCAAGGGCAGACTTCCATGTCCAACAGTGTGTGTATTAACCCATCTAACAAGGCAAGGGCAGGCCTCCATGTCCAACAGTGTGTGTATTAACCCATCTAACAAGGCAAGGGCAGACCTCCATGTCCAACAGTGTGTGTATCAACCCATATAACAAGGCAAGGGCAGGCCTCCATGTCCAACAGTGTGTGTATTAACCCATCTAACAAGGCAAGGGCAGACCTCCATGTCCAACAGTGTGTGTATCAACCCATCTAACAAGGCAAGGGCAGACCTCCATGTCCAACAGTGTGTGTATCAAATCATCTAACAGGGCAAGGGCAGACCTCCATGTCCAACAGTGTGTGTATCAACCCATCTTACAAGGCAAGGGCAGACCTCCATGTCCAACAGTGTGTGTATCAACCCATCTAACAAGGCAAGGGCAGACCTCCATGTCCAACAGTGTGTGTATTAACCCATCTAACAAGGCAAGGGCAGACCTCCATGTCCAACAGTGTGTGTATCAACCCATCTAACAAGGCAAGGGCAGACTTCCATGTCCAACAGTGTGTGTATTAACCCATCTAACAAGGCAAGGGCGGACCTCCATGTCCAACAGTGTGTGTATTAACCCATCTAACAAGGCAAGGGCAGACCTCCATGTCCAACAGTGTGTGTATTAACCCATCTAACAAGGCAAGGGCAGACCTCCATGTCCAACAGTGTGTGTATTAACCCATCTAACAAGCCAAGGACAGACCTCCATGTCCAACAGTGTGTGTATCAACCCATCTAACAAGGCAAGGGCAGACCTCCATGTCCAACAGTGTGTGTATTTACCCATCTAACAAGGCAAGGGCAGACCTCCATGTCCAACAGTGTGTGTATTAACCCATCTAACAAGCCAAGGACAGACCTCCATGTCCAACCGTGTGTGTATTAACCCATCTAACAAGGCAAGGGCAGACCTGCATGTCCAACAGTGTGTGTATTAACCCATCTAACAAGGCTAGGGCAGACCTCCATGTCCAACAGTGTGTGTATTAACCCATCTAACAAGGCAAGGGCAGACCTCCATGTCCAACAGTGTGTGTATTAACCCATCTAACAATGCAAGGGTAGACCTCCATGTCCAACAGTGTGTGTATTAACCCATCTAACAAGGCAAGGGCAGACCTCCATGTCCAACAGTGTGTGTATTAACCCATCTAACAAGGCAAAGGGCAGACCTCCATGTCCAACAGTGTGTGTATCAACCCATCTAACAAGGCAAGGGCAGACCTCCATGTCCAACAGTGTGTGTATCAACCCATCTAACAAGGCAAGGGCAGACTTCCATGTCCAACAGTGTGTGTATTAACCCATCTAACAAGGCAAGGGCAGACCTCCATGTCCAACAGTGTGTGTATCAACCCATCTAACAAGGCAAGGGCAGACCTCCATGTCCAACAGTGTGTGTATCAACCCATCTAACAAGGCAAGGGCAGACCTTCCATGTCCAACAGTGTGTGTATCAACCCATCTAACAAGGCAAGGACAGACCTCCATGTCCAACAGTGTGTGTATCAACCCATCTAACAAGGCAAGGGCAGACCTCCATGTCCAACAGTGTGTGTATTAACCCATCTAACAAGGCAAGGGCAGACCTCCATGTCCAACAGTGTGTGTATTAACCCATCTAACAAGGCAAGGGCAGACCTCCATGTCCAACAGTGTGTGTATTAACCCATCTAACAAGGCAAGGGCAGACCTCCATGTCCAACAGTGTGTGTATTCAACCCATCTAACAAGGCAAGGGCAGACCTCCATGTCCAACAGTGTGTGTATTAACCCATCTAACAAGGCAAGGGCAGACCTCCATGTCCAACAGTGTGTGTATTAACCCATCTAACAAGGCAAGGGCAGACCTCCATGTCCAACAGTGTGTGTATCAACCCATCTAACAAGGCAAGGGCAGACCTCCATGTCCAACAGTGTGTGTATCAACCCATCTAACAAGGCAAGGGCAGACCTCCATGTCCAACAGTGTGTGTATCAACCCATCTAACAAGGCAAGGGCAGACCTCCATGTCCAACAGTGTGTGTATCAACCCATCTAACAAGGCAAGGGCAGACCTTCCATGTCCAACAGTGTGTGTATTAACCCATCTAACAAGGCAAGGGCAGACCTCCATGTCCAACAGTGTGTGTATTAACCCATCTAACAATGCAAGGGTAGACCTCCATGTCCAACAGTGTGTGTATTAACCCATCTAACAAGGCAAGGGCAGACCTCCATGTCCAACAGTGTGTGTATTAACCCATCTAACAAGGCAAGGGCAGACCTCCATGTCCAACAGTGTGTGTATCAACCCATCTAACAAGGCAAGGGCAGACCTCCATGTCCAACAGTGTGTGTATTAACCCATCTAACAAGGCAAGGGCAGACCTCCATGTCCAACAGTGTGTGTATTAACCCATCTAACAAGGCAAGGGCAGACCTCCATGTCCAACAGTGTGTGTATCAACCCATCTAACAAGGCAAGGGCAGACCTCCATGTCCAACAGTGTGTGTATCAACCCATCTAACAAGGCAAGGGCAGACTTCCATGTCCAACAGTGTGTGTATTAACCCATCTAACAAGGCAAGGGCAGACCTCCATGTCCAACAGTGTGTGTATTAACCCATCTAACAAGGCAAGGGCAGACTTCCATGTCCAACAGTGTGTGTATCAACCCATCTAACAAGGCAAGGGCAGACTTCCATGTCCAACAGTGTGTGTATTAACCCATCTAACAAGCCAAGGACAGACCTCCATGTCCAACAGTGTGTGTATTAACCCATCTAACAAGGCAAGGGCAGACCTCCATGTCCAACAGTGTGTGTATTAACCCATCTAACAAGCCAAGGACAGACCTCCATGTCCAACAGTGTGTGTATTAACCCATCTAACAAGCCAAGGACAGACCTCCATGTCCAACAGTGTGTGTATTAACCAATCTAACAAGCCAAGGGCAGACCTCCATGTCCAACAGTGTGTGTATTAACCAATCTAACAAGGCAAGGGCAGACCTCCATGTCCAACAGTGTGTGTATTAACCCATCTAACAAGGCAAGGGCAGGCCTCCATGTCCAACAGTGTGTGTATTAACCCATCTAACAAGGCAAGGGCAGACCTCCATGTCCAACAGTGTGTGTATCAACCCATATAACAAGGCAAGGGCAGGCCTCCATGTCCAACAGTGTGTGTATTAACCCATCTAACAAGGCAAGGGCAGACCTCCATGCCCAACAGTGTGTGTATCAACCCATCTAACAAGGCAAGGGCAGACCTCCATGTCCAACAGTGTGTGTATCAACCCATCTAACAAGGCAAGGGCAGACCTCCATGTCCAACAGTGTGTGTATCAACCCATCTAACAAGGCAAGGGCAGACTTCCATGTCCAACAGTGTGTGTATTAACCCATCTAACAAGGCAAGGGCAGACCTCCATGTCCAACAGTGTGTGTATTAACCCATCTAACAATGCAAGGGTAGACCTCCATGTCCAACAGTGTGTGTATTAACCCATCTAACAAGGCAAGGGCAGACCTCCATGTCCAACAGTGTGTGTATTAACCCATCTAACAAGGCAAAGGCAGACCTCCATGTCCAACAGTGTGTGTATCAACCCATATAACAAGGCAAGGGCAGACCTCCATGTCCAACAGTGTGTGTATTAACCCATCTAACAATGCAAGGGCAGACTTCCATGTCCAACAGTGTGTGTATTAACCCATCTAACAAGGCAAGGGCAGACCTCCATGTCCAACAGTGTGTGTATCAACCCATCTAACAAGGCAAGGGCAGACCTCCATGTCCAACAGTGTGTGTATCAACCCATCTAACAAGGCAAGGGCAGACTTCCATGTCCAACAGTGTGTGTATTAACCCATCTAACAAGCCAAGGACAGACCTCCATGTCCAACAGTGTGTGTATTAACCCATCTAACAAGGCAAGGGCAGACTTCCATGTCCAACAGTGTGTGTATTAACCCATCTAACAAGCCAAGGACAGACCTCCATGTCCAACAGTGTGTGTATTAACCCATCTAACAAGCCAAGGACAGACCTCCATGTCCAACAGTGTGTGTATTAACCAATCTAACAAGCCAAGGGCAGACCTCCATGTCCAACAGTGTGTGTATTAACCAATCTAACAAGGCAAGGGCAGACCTCCATGTCCAACAGTGTGTGTATTAACCCATCTACAAGGCAAGGGGCAGGCCTCCATGTCCAACAGTGTGTGTATTAACCCATCTAACAAGGCAAGGGCAGACCTCCATGTCCAACAGTGTGTGTATCAACCCATATAACAAGGCAAGGGCAGGCCTCCATGTCCAACAGTGTGTGGTATTAACCCATCTAACAAGGCAAGGGCAGACCTCCATGCCCAACAGTGTGTGTATCAACCCATCTAACAAGGCAAGGGCAGACCTCCATGTCCAACAGTGTGTGTATCAACCCATCTAACAGGCAAGGGCAGAGACCTCCATGTCCAACAGTGTGTGTATCAACCATCTAACAAGGCAAGGGCAGACTTCCATGTCCAACAGTGTGTGTATTAACCCATCTAACAAGGCAAGGGCAGACTTCCATGTCCAACAGTGTGTGTATCAACCCATCTAACAAGGCAAGGGCAGACCTCCATGTCCAACAGTGTGTGTATCAACCCATCTAACAAGGCAAGGGCAGACCTCCATGTCCAACAGTGTGTGTATCAATCATCTAACAAGGCAAGGGCAGACCTCCATGTCCAACAGTGTGTGTATCAACCCATCTAACAAGGCAAGGGCAGACCTCCATGTCCAACAGTGTGTGTATCAACCCATCTAACAAGGCAAGGGCAGACCTCCATGTCCAACAGTGTGTGTATCAACCCATCTAACAAGGCAAGGGCAGACCTCCATGTCCAACAGTGTGTGTATCAACCCATCTAACAAGGCAAGGGCAGACTTCCATGTCCAACAGTGTGTGTATCAACCTATCTAACAAGCAAGGGCAGACCTCCATGTCCAACAGTGTGGTGGTAGTCAACAACATCTAACAAGGCAAGGGCAGACCTCCATGTCCAACAGGTTGTGTTGTAATTCAACCCATCTAACAAGGCAAGGGCAGACCTCCATGTCCAACAGTGTGTGTATTAACCCATCTAACAAGGCAAGGCAGACTTCCATGTCCAACAGTGTGTGTATCAACCCTCTAACAAGGCAAGGGCAGACCTCCATGTCAACAGTGTGTGTATTAATCCCATCTAACAAGGCAAGGGCAAGACTTCCCATGTCCACCAGTGTGTTGTATTGAACCCATCCTAACAAGGCAAGGGCAGACCTTCCATGTCCACAGTGTGTGATTAACCATCTAACAAGGCAAGGGAAGACTCCATGTCAACAGTGTGTGTATTAACCCATCTAACAAGGCAAGGGCAGACTTCCATGTCAACAGGTGTGTGTATTAACCCATCTAACAAGGCAAGGGCAGACCTCCATGTCCAACAGTGTGTGTATTCAACCCATCTAACAAGGCAAGGGCAGACCTTCCATGTCCAACAGTGTGTGTATTAACCCATCTAACAAGGCAAGGGCAGACCTCCATGTCCAACAGTGTGTGTATTAACCCATCTAACAATGCAAGGGCAGACTTCCATGTCCAACAGTGTGTGTATTAACCCATCTAACAAGGCAAGGGCAGACCTCCATGTCCAACAGTGTGTGTATTAACCCATCTAACAAGGCAAGGGCAGACCTCCATGTCCAACAGTGTGTGTATTAACCCATCTAACAAGGCAAGGGCAGACTCCATGTCCAACAGTGTGTGTATTAACCCATCTAAACAATGCAAGGGGCAGACCTCCATGTCCAACAGTGTGTGTATTAACCCATCTAACAAGGCAAGGGCAGACCTCCATGTCCAACAGTGTGTGTATTAACCCATCTAACAAGGCAAGGGCAGACCTCCATGTCCAACAGTGTGTGTATTAACCCATCTAAACAAGGCAAGGGCAGACCTCCATGTCCAACAGTGTGTGTATTAACCCATCTAACAAGGCAAGGGCAGACCTCCATGTCAAACAGTGTGTGTATCAACCCATCTAACAAGGCAAGGGCAGACCTCCATGTCCAACAGTGTGTGTATCAACCCATCTAACAAGGCAAGGGCAGACCTCCATGTCCAAACAGTGTGTGTATTAACCCATCTAACAAGGCAAAGGGCAAGACCATCCATGTCCAACAGTGTGTGTATCAACCCATCTAACAAGGCAAGGCAGAACCTCATGTCCAACAGTGTGTGTATAACCCATCTAACAAGGCTAAGGGCAGACCTCCATGTCCAACAGTTTGTGTATTTAACCCATCTAAAAGGCCAAGGGCCAGACCTCCACTGTCCAACAGTGGATGTATTAACCCATCCTAACAAGGCCAAGGGCAGACCTTCCCATGTCCAACAGTGTGTTGTTATCTAACCATTCTAACAAGGCAAGGGCAGACCTCCATGCTTCCAACAGTGTGTTTTATTAACCCATCTAACAAGGCAAGGGCAGCAGACCTTCCATGTCAACGGTGTGTGTATTAACCCATCTAACAAGGCAAGGGCAGACCTCCATGGTCCAACAGTTTGTGTATTAACCCACTCTAACAAGGCAAGGCAGACCTCCATGTCCAACCGTTTGTGTATTAACCCATCTAACAAGGCAAGGGCAGACTCCATGTCCAACAGTGTGTGTATTAACCCATCTAACAAGGCAAGGGCAGACCTCCATGTCCAACAGTGTGTATATTAACCCATCTAACAAGGCAAGGGCAGACTTCCATGTCCAACAGTGTGTATTAACCCATCTAACAAGGCAAGGGCAGACTTCCATGTCCAACAGTGTGTATATTAACCCATCTAACAAGGCAAGGGCAGACCTTCCATGTCCAACAGTGTGTGTATTAACCCATCTAACAAGGCAAGGGCAGACCTCCATGTCCACAGTGTGTGTATTAACCCATCTAACAAGGCAAGGGCAGACCTCCATGTCCAAACAGTGTGTGTATTAACCATCTAACAATGGCAAGGGCAGACCTGCCATGTCCAACAGTGTGTGTATTAACCCCTCTAACAAGGCAAGGGCAGACCTCCATGTCCAACAGTGTGTGTATAACCCATCTAACAAGGCAAGGCAGACCGTCCATGTCCAATACAGTTGTTTTCCAATTGTGTGTATCAACCGATCATACCTAACCCTATTATACACATCCTCCGGGTCAAGATCTACCGCCACTTGTCCCCTGTTTATCCTGGAAGTCTCGTAGACATCAAATGCAAAAGTTGCAGCATAGGCCCAGGTGTCCTTCCCAGGCCGGTAGCTTCCGAGTCCTTGGGGAAGCTAGATTCCGAATTTCCAACGGCCGCTGGAGCCTGCGTGCTACTAATTTTTCGAGGACTTGCCATATGTGTTTGTAGGGTTATGATTCGGTATCCATCTATTCTGGAGTAATCCTTACCTGGCTTTGGGAGTGGCTTAGGTAGCTTTGCAGCCAATCGTGGGGGTATTTCCTCCGTATTGATGATTAGGTTGAAATAATGAGACATCGCCTCTGTCACAGCCTCACATTATCCACATTATCCGGTAAACCAACATTAGTTAATAGATATTAGCCAAGGGCTACAACTCCCGCCCAAGGGAAAGAAGTAAGACCCTCGAAGGCCAGAGTATTCCAGAACCTTCTCGAAGGACTGGTCAGTGAGTCCACTGTCCCGTGGACACTGATGTGGCCCGCCTATTGCGGGGTCCACGAGGAACTCGAACAGAGTTACCACCCGTGTCGGATTGCGACACGTGTGAATCGGCAGAGAGAGACGGGACATCGAAGAGGCAACAGGGCCTGCCTTAGAGGGACTCAATAGTTTAGACCCATGTGTATTTGGGGTTCATAGACATATGCTAGATAGTTTGCTTAGAATGTTTGATGATGTTAAACTGTGTGATGATGTTAAACCTCTGTGATATGCAACTCAGTGCGGGCTTGTTAAACCCACTGCGCCAACGCACTGTATATTGAAATACAATAAATGTTAGATATTATATTTAACGGAGTTATTGTTGCCTGTGTGAGCCCGAGCTCAGATACCTAGACATCCAACACGCTGACAGGCTTTTTGGGGGCTAAGCTCCGGTTTTGGCATAAGCTTTACATATAGACGGCTATTGATTGCCAAGTAAAATAGTAAATTAATCATATCAAATTGATGTTTGAAGAAGTTTAACAAATTTGCATCTATCTAGTGATCAACTAGTATTAATATGAGTCCCTCTGCAGCTAGTCTCTCAATGATGTTAATACTATAAACTATTTTGACATGACTGTGACATTTTTTGACTGTTACTAATGTTTTCTCATTCTACGAGCAGATTGTTCCGCGAGTTGTGTGGTGTGTAACCTATGTAAACTATCCAACAGTGGCGAGAGTACAAGACAACATTCACAAGTTCTGGGAATATAAGATAAGTTTCATATCATGCCCATTGCAACCCTAAGCGGTACTTATCACCATCCATCCATGTATCATTTTGCTTTGCATTTGTATTTGCGCATATAATAATTAATGGAGATAACTAAATTTTTCTACTCCCCAACATTTTTCTAAGGGATTTAACGTTAGTAAAATTACCAACAAGTAAAAGACAAGATGTCTACTTTAGAAAAATGTATTGAGCAAGGTATGAAATTAGGTTATAAAGAAGAAAAACTGTCAGAATGGGCACAGAAGACTGTGACGGGACAGCCCCGGCAGCATCATAATTACCCAAGTTTTCAAGGAATTACAGAGCCCACAATATTTTTCTAAAATTCTCTAAAAGAATAAACGTTCCCCAGAAGAGGATAAAAACGTAAGAGAAAAATACAGAGTCACTTAGAGCCCGCACTATCATTTTTACTACATTAGTAGATCAAAGCAACGTCTGGTCTCTACATCTAAGAGATTTTCCCTTTGATGTTCTGATCAACCAGACATCGCGGAGCCAGTCAGTTGAGATTGACGTGTTAGTTTACAAGCCTGCGGTTGGAATAGGGACTAACACCTTACGTTCAACAGGACCTAACGTGTGAACCAGCCACGGCAGAATGGGAGATAAGAGGGTCAGCCAGACCCGTCTGAAATAATACATGGCAGTGCTACTCAGGGGAAAACCCCGTGTGATCCAAAGACGGCAATATAATGCAGGCCTAACACCTATCTATAAGTCCAGACATTGGGGAGACGGGACAACGTCTGAGTTGCCACCACAAAGGAGCAATTAGGACCAGATACTTGACACCTCACGGCAATACAGCGGCAAAGTAGGAACACATGGCTGACACACTATTGCCAGCAACCCAGGAAGGCGGGTGTTAATAGCCTATTGGAATGTAATGACGCAACTGCATTGCCGCCAAAGCATGTTTCATTGTTTCAGGCGTGGCGGGGCCTCGGTCCATTTGATTGACAGATGAAACTACCCTTCACAGGAAAGGAGGAGGGGGGAGAAGAGTTTAGGACTTAATCCATCCCGTCATCGTACATGGAAAAATAGGTGGAGTTAATTAATAGGGGAGATATTAATTAGCCAACGTGAAAACTAGCCAGGGCTGAAGAGAATAAAACTACATGCATGGCCAGCAAGACTTCAGACGCAAATTTACAATAGCATTCTTAGGATACCTACTGGAGAAATATTAACATTTCGTTCTGTTGGACTTCTGTACGAAGTCGTATGACAGGATTTCCTAGCTATAACCCAGATCTCTTAGGAGCAATGGACAGTCAACAATCCATATCCGGAAGTGACTTAGCCTTGTGAAGGGACCAATTTGGACTCCTTCAATCTGACAGTGAACTGCGTCTCACTGGGGGAAGCATGACCTATGTGCTTCTGAGCTTTTCAGCCAGATGAGTTACGTATACCATAATATAATCATCATCATCATATGATCATCAATAGCAATAATAAACACAGTTGTTGTATTTTAAACTCAGTTGTCTGTATAATTCTAAATGTTTATAAATGTTTGTGTAGCGTAATCAAGTACACACATTATTATCATTTAGTGGGGGTTCGCACATATTGTCCAGAAGTGGGAATCTATGTCCGGGAGGTATCTTGCCTATGCAGTCATAAGTAACCAGATTACGTTGCATGTCTTAACTCCTCCTTTCTCACTTCTGGTGATACCAAGTACAGCCAAATCTATATATATAGATATATTCTATCTTCAACGAGCCACTTCTTGGCTGTTTTCTTGAGTATCAGGGACAGTGTCTTAAATCAGCATAACAGACATTTGTTCCACGTTTTCTCTCTGGGATCTGGGGTAGTAATTAGTCCCTTCTGACAGAGTTAGGGGATCTTAAACTGCATCCAGAACTAAACACCAGTAGAAGAAAATGATTTTGGCTGAGTGGTTGCCCATCTGGGATCTAACCCCAGCCAGTTGGTGACAAAGACGCACGCAGAGAACATTGCCCGTGAAGAAAGAGCGATAGAACGAGAAGAAAAGAAGATGCAGATTGAGGCAGAAGAAAAAAAGATGCAGATGCAACTACAAGCTGAAGAGAAGAAAATGCAATTGCAGGCTCAAGAGAAACAAATGGAGCTTGAGGCGGCGGCCAAACAAGCCCAATTGAATGCCGATACACAAATAAAACTAAAGCAGATGGAAATCGATTCCAACGTAGAAATATCTGTAAATAAACTAAGAAGCAAAGAGGAGGAACAGAAATATAACAAGTATAAAGGCCTCGTCAAGGCATTCTGCTCAGGAGATTCCATCAGTGCATACCTGGAAAATTTTGAGTGTCTAATGTCCTACCATAAGATCATAAAATCAGATTGGTCATTTATTTTAATGAGAAACTTAGCTCTGGAACCTTTGAAAGTAATAGAGACAGTGCCAGCAGGAAATGAGAAAAGATTATGATTACTTAAAGCAACGCATTCTCCAACATTTCTCTTTAGATACTGCAGGTTACCAACAACAGTTCGCAAAATTATCCCCACAACCAAACCAAACCTTTATAGACTACGTGTCTACAGTTCAGGATGTGTGCACAAAGTGGATTAACTCAGCTAAAACTAACAACAGCCATGACAAACTAAAAGAACTCATTATTATTGACAAAATAGTTAGTACAATCCCCACACCTTTTGCTAAGTTTTTGAAACAAATGGACTGTAGGAGTATTCAGGATGTAGAGACAAAGGGGAACGCATTTTTCACAGCGAACAGAGATATTTTCCAATTAAACCTAAGTCAAAACGAAGCAGCAGCAGTGGTAAACACTAGATACTCGAAACCAACTGAAAGCAAGTTTAAACCACGCTCGAATGTCAGGAAGCCAGTTAAGTGCCAATATTGTAGTTTAACTCACGAAGAATACGCGATGTGCGATAAATCGCCCAACTATCCTCACCATCTCAAAATGATCGTGGAGAAGCAGAAGAACAAGAGAAATGCGTACCAGAGAGCGGTCAAATGCTATTTTTGCAGTAGCTTTGGGCACTACAGTCGCTTTTGTGATGGCCGAAAATTACTAAAACAGGCCAATGCTGCACTAGTTGAAACGTCATCAGACGAAGATATTGAATCACTGAATGAGTGTGACAATCAAAACGAAAGTGTGAGTGAACTAGGAAATGCCGTGCAAATTATTGACACCATTACAGACCATAAATGTAACACCTGTATGAAATTCCAACTTGACACAACATTACTATGTGGCCATACCATTCCTATTTCTAATGAAATGGCCAATGCTGCCTTATCTTCTACAGGCAAGCTAAATTTCTCAACAGGGTTTGTAAATAACAAAAAGTGCACATTAATTCGTGATTCCGGCGCAACGCTCTGTGGGATTAAGAAAACATTAATCAACGACAAAGACTATACACACAAACACGTAACTTGTCGCACATTCTCAGGCACTATAGAGAAATACCCCCTTGCTCTTGTCGAAATTCGAACACCGTTCATATCAGGACTAGTATTGTGCGCAGTCCTAGAAAATCCTGTCGCTGATATTATACTTGGGAACCTGCCCAACATACGACCTTGCTCTGAAAAGGAAATCAGAGATTGGGAGCAGGAAAAACGGTATCCAGCACCCAAACAGCGATCCTAAAGAGAAACACCATTCATGCTTGTCTCAATCTGCCAAAAGAACAAGAGAGACAACCAATGAAGTAATTCAGAAAGAATTCACCGAGGTGTATGATGCAGGGGCGGTCGAATCTGTCAGTGATACGACCAATTTAAAACCTCGAATTGAGGATGCTACCGATCTACCAAGTACCAAGCCTGTAGATGTGCAACAACACACACAACACACGAATGCAATAACACGACAGACAACTCACAAAACTCACACCGACCAACTGCAGGAGTCACTAGAAATTGTATCACCAAACACTACCATCACTAATTTTGGAGAAGAACAGAAATCAGATCCTACACTTTCACAGTATTTTAGGTTAGTAGGACTGAAACCAAAATTAACTAAAAATGCATCGTGGTCATTTAGATTAAAGAACAATGTGTTGACTAGATTATACACTAGAGATCAGACCACGGATACAGCAAGTAGTGTTACCACAAGCACATCGAGAGAAAGTACTAAAGATAGCCCATGACTCACCTTTCGGAGGTCATATGGGGTACGAAAAGACTAGAGCTAGGGTCCTGACCCAATTTTATTGGCCCAAATTTTGCCAAGACATAAAAACCTACTGTAGATCATGTGATATATGTCAGAAACTGGTGAAAAAGGGGAAAAACCCTACGGCAGAAGTCCAATCAACCACAACTGCCTCGAGGCCATTCCAAATCGTGGCAGTTGACCTAGTAGGTCCGTTGAATCACATCTCAAGTAAAGGGAATAGATATATTTTCACTCTTATTGATCTATGTACGAGATGGCCAGAAATGATTCCATTAAAATCTATCTCCTCTAAGGATGTGACGGACGTATTGTTAAATATTTTCTCCCGTTTTGGCTTCCCGGAGAAAATAATCTCAGATAGAGGAACCCAGTTCATATCGAATGCCACTCAATCGGTAACTAAGTTACTAGGCATAAAGCAATGTTTCACCAGTCCCTATCGACCGGCCGCAAATGGTATCTGCGAGAAACTAAATGGGGACCTGAAACATATGCTATCCAAAGTGACAGCTGAAAATCCAGCCGATTGGGATATACTTCTCCCAACGGTGCTGTTCGCATATAGAGAAGTCCCGCAATCAAGCACAGGGTTCTCTCCCTTCGAATTGATATATGGAGCGAACCCAAGAGGACCTCTCACTATTTACAAAGATATCATATCACAACCTGTAAATATCCAACTACCCATTTCCACCTATGATTTAGTCACTGACACCAGAGACAAAATCATACGTTCCTGTATACTGGCCAGAACATCATTACAGGAGAAAGGTTTTAGGTACAGGCAGTACGCCAACAAAGATGCAAAAACAATTGTATTAAAACCAGGTCAGGATATTTTACTACTGCTACCTGACAAGAGAGATTTACTATCAACCTCTTGGCAGGGACCGTTTAAAATTGTTAGAAGAATTTCGGAAGTTGATTACGAAATTTCGTTGAATGGAAAGTTGAAAATATTCCATGTAAATATGTTAAAACCATACTATGCTAGACAGGACACTGACACGAGTGAGCAGACGCAGCTAACTGATGACAGAAACGAAACGACAATGACCCAACTGAGTGACATCTCGACAAACGAAGCATCGTTAACGACGCACTCTTACGACAACAAAGACGACGAAGACATATGTACATTACCGACAATATGTGATAGCGACAGCGACGACCAATTTGACGACATATTGACAACGATTAATCTCGACGACGACAATGACATTGAGGACAATTTACAAACAGTAGCATCTGTGATAAATCAGACAGACGTAGACAATACTGAAATCCCAGTACCGATTATGAATGACGACGGTAGTATAAAGGACATACAAATCTCTGACACTCTGACACAACAGCAGCGACAAGACATTTTGACTCTCCTTAACGAGTATAAATCTATCTTCTCTAACAAACCTGGACGGACTGACAAAATAACACATTCAATTGTGTTGACAGATCTGACACCGGTCAAATGTAGACCATATTCTATTCCTCTGCATTATAGAGCAAATTTAGACAAGGAAATTTTGGATTTAGAGAAAAATAGAATAATTCAGAAATCTATGTCTCAATATTCTTCACCGATTGTCCTGGTGAAAAAGAAGGACCAAACGATCCGTTTGTGCATCGATTATAGAAGGTTAAATACAATAACCACAACAGATGCGGAGCCGATGAATAGCTGTGAAGACCTCATTTTGAACATGTCTCAATCATCCTTATTTTCAAAGGTTGATTTAGCGAAAGGTTATTGGCAAGTACCACTACACCCTGCTTCTAGACATATAACAGCATTCGCAACACCTCTCGGTTTGTACGAATGGAGATATCTTCCATTTGGTCTCAAGAACGCTCCCGCCACATTTGTTAGATTAACTAGATTGCTATTAGCACGGAATTAAAGATGTCCAAGCTTATATTGATGATATATGCATTCATTCTTCTAATATGACTTCTCACTTACTTACACTCAAACAAGTCTTCAACCAAATCTTTCTTTTCGGACTTACTATCAAACCTTCCAAGGTTGAAATAGGCTATAAACAAATAGACTTCCTTGGTCATAGAATTTCTGAAGGCAAACTGTTGACAGATGAGAAAATTGTTTCGAAGATTCTCAATCTAGAAGTTCCTACCACAAAGAAACAAATTAGAAGTTTATTAGGTCTTATAAACTATTATTCTAAGTTTATACCAAATTGGGCAGAACTTACATCAGTTTTTTCTAATATGTTGACAAAAGATCATCCATCAAAAGTTTGTAAAAGTACCAGCTTAGAGGATGCAATATGCAGATTGAAACGCATTTTTTCTAATCCACCAGTCTTACGATTACCAAACATAGATTTACCCTTTATTTTGACCACAGATTCGAGTGCTATCGCAATTGGAGGATGTTTAATGCAAGAAGTGGATGGAGTGAGACACCCAATTCTCTACGTAAGCCGTAAGCTGAAGAAAGCAGAGACCCGTTACTCTACAGTGGAATTGGAGGCATTAAGTCTATTATTTTGTATGCTCAGATTGTCTAAGTTCCTCTTGGGTGCCCACTTCGTTGTACTCACCGACAATTCGCCATTGTTGGTACTTAAGCAAGGTGTTCCCAAAAACCATCGTTTGCAAAGATGGTGTCTTCTTCTCCAAGATTTCGACTTCGAAATCCGCCATATCAGAGGCACTGATAACATTATAGCTGATATTTTATCGCGGCAGACGAATGCGCCAGCAGAATAACATTTGGCACATTGACCATTCGCCATACCAGAAATTGTGATATTTTATTCCGTGGCATAGAACAGTGTAACTTTACACCTGCTAAAGAACTTTCATTTAAAAGTAATAACACCCCAGTGAATAGGTTACGTATAACACCCACGAACGTGAAACTTTGAGAACTATACTACCAATTACCAAAGCTCTAGGACCAATCCGAGCGAGAGACATTATCTGTGAAATGATTTCATCCAGTGAACTGACATTGATCACGAAAACATTAAGAACACTTTATACTCGACGTTGAGAACATTCCGTACTTGCTGTGGCTAATAGACTTTGCAAACAGCCGAAACAGAACTACGTCGACGACAACACTCAAGAGACAGCCATACTAACTATTAACATTCATGGCACGACACGCTAACAACAGGAGGACAACGCGCACATCATCGTTGGATTTAGTTACTTAGTTAATTAATTAATTTAGTATTAAATATGTATTATATTTGCATTGAATTATGTATATAAAATGTGTTAACCTGTAAGTTGTACATTTTCTACTATATTATTACAGGTATTTCCATTCATAGGTTAAATAACCTGCCTATGCAATTTTCTCTATGTAAATTATAAACCATTTTTGAGTCATCGTACAAAAAGTACGTATTATCTTAAAGGGAAAATATCGCCTATTCCGTTTTTTCTAAGGGAAATAACACTTACCTCAACTTTACTTATATATTTTAACCAAATACTATTTTGAATGAAAGATGTGTGAATGACAGTGTGAAAGAATTAAATGAGAGAGCGATATACTGAGCGGACAAATTGTACGCAAAACGTATTTATTTTAATTTGTCTGCGTCTTTCATGTAAATTGTACTACTTGTCTAAATTGTTGATACATGTTTAGCAGTTAGTTTAGTACTCTTAGTTAGCATTTAGGATACTACATCTAAGCACCACTGCTTGGAATGCCTGATCATGTATTACACACATTGGAGTAATTCATGATTAAGGATATCCCAACTCGTGACGCTTGGAAATAAGCCACACATTCAGCACACACTTTACACAAAACTCAAAACTGAACACTATCAATTAAAATGCAGTCACTTTATTAGAAGCAGCAACTTATTAGTCAACACACTAACAAGCCAACAGGGACACATGTAGTCAGATGGGATAAAATAACAACGTAACTACATATTTAGCATTATACAACATACGAGAGTAAAAGTGTATTGAAATGCACACACAGAACAAGATTTGAAGGTGTACTTAATTAGCCAAGACTTTTGTCTTGTTAATCCTCTTTAATACAGAGGTTAATTATCTTGGTATCAGTAGGATACTATGAGAAGGACGGGTTGTAGACACAACTAGTAAACGTCACGTAACTTCGGTCAGATAAGCATTTTAAGGACACAGGAGAGAGAGAGAGATCTCTTCACCAAATCAGAGAAGTGGTGTATGGGAGAATACATGAGTGTTGATGCCAGTATGTAGGTTACCAAGTTACTGTCCACCAAACTACAAATACCGTCTTTATGTGATTCTGTGACAGAATTAGTGCAGAACTAATTACCCTATAACAACCCATCAAATCAGGGGAGAGGGGGGACTCCTGTCACAGCCTCACATTATCCACATTATCCGGTAAACCAACATTAGTTAATAGATATTAGCCAAGGGCTACAACTCCCGCCCAAGGGAAAGAAGTAAGACCCTCGAAGGCCAGAGTATTCCAGAACCTTCTCGAAGGACTGGTCAGTGAGTCCACTGTCCCGTGGACACTGATGTGGCCCGCCTATTGCGGGGTCCACGAGGAACTCGAACAGAGTTACCACCCGTGTCGGATTGCGACACGTGTGAATCGGCAGAGAGAGACGGGACATCGAAGAGGCAACAGGGCCTGCCTTAGAGGGACTCAATAGTTTAGACCCATGTGTATTTGGGGTTCATAGACATATGCTAGATAGTTTGCTTAGAATGTTTGATGATGTTAAACTGTGTGATGATGTTAAACCTCTGTGATATGCAACTCAGTGCGGGCTTGTTAAACCCACTGCGCCAACGCACTGTATATTGAAATACAATAAATGTTAGATATTATATTTAACGGAGTTATTGTTGCCTGTGTGAGCCCGAGCTCAGATACCTAGACATCCAACACGCTGACAGCCTCCAAGTCCCCATCATTTATGTTACTCATATGGGTGTACCTCACCCCATCCGGACCTGGCGCTGTGTCCTTAGCCCTCTTTCGTATCCGTCTAATATCCTCCACAATAACCGCACAGTCCTCTTTCCTAGTGACCGGTGAAAAGGCTTCTCTGACCATATCTCTAATAGCCCCATCTTGCTGATCATCTGTTTTAAAAATCGTGCAAGAAAAACCTCCTCTTTGTCCTTGTCAGTTGTCATAGGTCGGTTGTTGTCATCATAAACGGTAACATGTGTACCAGGCATCGCCTGTCTCTTCATCTGCTGGTGCAGCTTCAGAAGTTACCCAAGGTCATATCCCCGCCGACTTCATTGATAAACTGTTCCCACTTCATACTGTTTGCCTCTGCTGCATGGAGTTTAAAATCTTACACATTTACCTTTTTATTCCTTTCAGCCTCCTCCAATTCTGTGGCAACTGAATTTGTTGCTCTCCGCACCCTCTGCTAATTCCTTATGGCCGCCCTCTTTTCCCTCCATGAATTCTCGACCTCTGGTGTCCACCATGCTGGTTGGGTGAAAATTCTTCTTGTTGGTTTAGATCTTCCCTGTGATCTAAGACGCCCCAAGAGCAAAGAGTGGTCGCGACCATAACTGAATGCCCTGCGGGCTCTTATAGCAGTAACTGTGCTGAACTTAGGTATCAGCACAGAACAGGGGAGGTGGTCACTTCCATAGAACAGGGGAGGTGGTCACTTCCATGATCTCCAAGTACACTCCATTTTATATCTGATGCCGCCTCTTGGGATACAAGCGCCAGGTCGATGGCCGTGCCAGGGCCCCCCGGTCTCATTGCTAGCCTAGTGGGTGTCCCATCATTTAGACAGACAACATCCGTCTCAAGCAAGGCCTCAGCAAGAGCAGTACCCTGTCTGTTCTCTCCCGACCTGTCCCATTCCCTGGCGCGGGCATTGAAGTCACCACATATCAGATACCTGGTACCAGGGGTGTCCACTGAACCTTGCAGCCAGTCCTAATTCTCTCTCTCTCTCTCTCTCTCTCTCTCTCTCTCTCTCTCTCTCTCTCTCTCTCTCTCTCTCTCTCTCTCTGCTTATAGCCAGGGCACTTAAAAGAGTTTGTATTCAATTCTTGTAACATCAGGACATTAAAATCGTAGACTAGTTTCTCCAACATTGGTCCTCATTGCTTCGCAATACAACAATTCCAATACCCAACCCGTACATGACTTAGTCCCAAACGATCCGTTTTTCCTACTACCCCTTTTGGCGCCAGCCCTCTTCTTCCAGTGCCACAACCTACACCCTGAGACAGCTCCACGTCATTCGTCCACCCGTATCGTGAGCTTCAGCTTCCCGCGGCACCGTTACAACGCGCCCCACTATCTGTTGCATTCTTACCGCGGTACTGTTACATACAACGCGCCCCACTGTCTGTTGCATTCTTACCACGGTACTGTTACATACAACGCGCCCCACTGTCTGTTGCATTCTTACCGCGGTACTGTTACATACAACGCGCCCCACTGTCTGTTGCATTCTAAAAGCGGCACAGGTACAGCGTGCTCAATTCTCTGACAAGTCAGGAAAAATTCGGTAGGCGGAACCCCAACCTGAGTCCCTCCAGAGCGATCCATCAAAGTCCGTTTGTGTAGCTGGCCACTGAAATAATTCACCTGAGATCCAGCATTAACAACTCAGTAATGACACAGTTAGGTTATCGGGGTAGGGAGATGTAAGACGCCTCCTTTCCTCCGTTAGTCTACGGGACACCCTTGGGCAAGGTGGAGTACCTTTTTACCCCCCCCCCCCCCAACCAGTCAGAGTTACGTGAAGCCATGGAAGCAGGTGGTGGATGGAGTGTGAGAGCAGCCGACAGATTGTTGTTGCTTATGGTCTGCACTCTGCGGCGATAGGCAGATGATCTCATCAGTAGAGACAATGGCTATGGCCACCGACTAGTACAGTCACTGCCCAGAATGAAAGCAATGGCAAACTACTTTCTGCAAAACTTAGCCAAGAAACCATAATAACCATGAAAGAAAACATAATAAGAAAAAGATCTGGTGGCGAGACCCCCAGGCCAGGCAGATCACATAACACTGGGGAAGAATACTAGTAATCGTGATGACGGAGTTAATCCTGACTGTGTTACCAAGGAAATCCCGTGTCAGACTAAGAACAGAGTGAGAATAGGAACGTGGAATGTGAGAAGTCTGTATGCGGGGAAGCTTAAAGTATAATGTGATGAGATTGAGAGGTTTAATATTCAAATTTTAGGAATTAATGAACATCGCTGGAGAGGCAAGGGACATTTCACAACTGAAAATGGAAGTCTTTTCATTTATTCTGGTAGAGACGTCGGAGGCCAGAGTGGAGTGGCATTTTGTTTAGATAAAACAACTGCAAAAGCTTTAATGGGATATAACCCAGTTAGTGTTAGAATCCTCCATATTGGACTTAAAGGCCGTCCAAAAAACACAACACTCGTAGAGATATATGCACCTACTTCAACAGCAGAGGAGGACGAAATTGAAGATTTTTACAACACATTGCAAGACACATTAAATCAGATTGGTCATAATGATATAGCAATAATAATGGGAGATTTTAATGCAAATGTAGGTGCAGGAAGAGCTGAAAATGAGAGACACGTTTTAGGACAATTTGGATTGGGAAATAGAAATGATGCAGGTGACAAATTAATTGAATTTTGCACAGAAACTGAGTTAACGATAGCCAACACACTTTTTAAACAACACCCAAGAAGACTCTTCACATGGAAGTCCACGGACAGTATTACCAAAGATCAGATATATTATATTTTAATACAAAGAAGATAGAGATCAAGCATAACATCTGCAAAAACCCTACGAAGTGCAGACTGTGATACAGATCATCAGTTATTAGAAGCAGATATGAAATTACAATTCAAAAAGCTTACCAGAGGACCAAGGCCACTTCGTTTTGATCTCACAAAAATACCAGATGCATACAACATAGAAGTGAGGAATCGTTTTGGGGTCTTGATGTTGTTTTTCTCTACACACAACTTCAGAGTTTCAAACAGATTAGTTCTTTTGGTAGTTGCATGCATCGATTCAAGTCCTAGAAGTTCTTCAATGACTTCAAAATTATCGTTTATTGCTCGAACAAACACTGCGACCTGAGCTGTGTCAGAAATGTCAGTGGATTCATCCAGTGCCAATGAAACAAATTTAAGATTTTTGATATGTGCTGCTACTCGACGATGAACATCGCTGGCCAATTCTTCATCTCGCCTGGACATAGTATTATTAGACAAAGGAATCTGATCAAATTCTGTTTCACACTTTTTGTCGCCAAGCATTCTAGCAGCAAATTAAGGGCAGGTTTGATTATTTCTTCTGCATCGGTGAACGGCTTCTTTTTGCGAGACAACAGAAGAGCGACTTCGTACCACGCAACACATGCACTCTTGCTCTGTTCGTTAGCCTTGGTGAAAAATGACTGCTGCCTGGTCAGAGAAATGAACTGATTGGATATTGAGAATGTATGTCTTACTTTGTGGTCATGAAGTGTCGTTCCAGATTAAATTATTTTTGTAAGTTTAAGCAAACGTTATTTACCACTAAGTCAGGTCTTAGTCAGATATGACTGAGCTACCGTATGACAGTAGATGGTACTACCTGCTTTCTGTCAGCGCCGAATGTTGGGCGGCGCTTACCAAACCCGACACCCCACATTGTGCCAACGGCTTCGGGCGGAAGAGTGCAATTGGGAGGGTACTAGCCTTATCCTGGTGCGAGGAAATGCAACCCAAAGACAAAATAAGTCATGGCAGGGCAGACCAGGCCCTAAGCCTTGGTTGGCAGCTGGTCTAGGATCGAAGCTCCGACAGGCGGACAGTTAGAGCATTGCTTTGCTGATCCGGCAGCTTCTGCAGCTTGTCTTGTTCCAGATGTATAGGTGTTAACTTTCCTCTGGAGTGTACTAGGCAGGCCGAGAGAGGGATCATGCTGCATGGGCAACACATGGTTTCTTTATTTTAGCCCAGGCTTTGTGCTATGGAGAGGCAATAACTCCATCCCTGGTCTTAACCGGTCTCGGAATCAAAGCGAGAGGCAACTGTTACGGGTTATAAGTCCTTGTCAGTTGGCGTAGACATGGGGCGCCACGCGTTGCCTCTGACGGTGGGAGACACCTACAGGTGTCACTGATCAGCTACCGCCCGCCTCAAGCTGGGCAGCCCCCGGCCAATTGGGTGCTGATCCGCCACAGCCTGCCTGCTTCAATGGGTGCTTGGGGCTAGGACAAAATCTGAATCGCAGGCTGTAAAACCAATGCACCAGGTACTAATAAAAAGAATAATAAAAACCTCAAGCTACGGCTTGCAACCTGGAACGTGAGAACCATGTGTCCAGGATTTTCCACTGACTTGACAAATATTGACGATGTGAGAAAAACGGCTGTGATTGATGCTGAACTCAATCGTCTTAACATTGATATTGCTGGCCTGCAGGAGACTCGCCTCGCTGAGGAAGGGTCACTCAGGGAAAACAATTACACCTTTTTTTGGAAGGGAAGAGGGCAGGCAGAAAAAAGGCAACACGGTGTGGGCTTTGCAGTGAAGAATTCGCTACTGGGAATGATTGATATCCCAGCTGGAGGTAATGAAAGATTATTATCACTGCGCTTGGCAACCTCTTGTGGATTTGCCACCATTCTCACTGCATATGCACCGACACTCACTTCCTCTGATGATGTGAAGGATACGTTCTATGAGCAGCTAGACTTGGCGATCAAGGCAGTTCCAAAATCCGACTACATTTATATGCTCGGTGATTTCAATGCTCGTGTGGGCAAGGACTCGAGTTCATGGCCAGTGTGCCTTGGAAAATACAACATCGGTCGCATGAATGATAATGGGCAAAGGCTGCTGGAGCATTGCACTAGAAATGACCTATGTATTACAAACTCCTTTTTTAAATCAAAAGAGATGCATAAGGTCACATGGAAACATCCAAGATCCGGCCATTGGCATCAGCTGGACTTCATTATCACACGGAGACAACATCTGAACCATACATCATTAACTCGAAGTTACCACAGTGCTGACTGTGATACAGATCATTCTTTGGTTGTTGCAAGGGTTAGACTGAGACCAAAGAGAATCTACACAGCTAAACACAAGTCTAGCCCCAGGATTAATATTATTAACACTCACGATCCTGGAAAGTGCTTTGAATTTCAACAGCAACTTGAGGACGCTTTCAATGATACATCAGAAAATTATATAGTAAATGATAAATGGAGTAAACTTAAGGAAACTATTTATAAAACAGCGGTAGGGGTTTACGGCACTGTGGATCATAAGAGGCAGGACTGGTTTGCGGCAAACAGCCAGATACTGCAGCCCTTGATTGATAAAAAGAAGATAGCTCTCTTAAGAAACAAGGAAAGACCAACGCGTAACACTCTGAGTGAGCTGAAGCAAGCGAGGAAGGATGTACAAAAGGCTGCCAGGCAGTGTGCGAATGACTATTGGATCAAGTTATGTGAGTCCATTCAAATCGCAAGTGATAAGGGAAACATCAGAAGCATGTATGAAGGGATAAAGAAAGCCTGTGGTCCAATGATCAAAAGAAGTGCACCGCTGAAAACCTTGACTGGAGAAATCATCACTGATAAGAAACAGCAGATGGATAGATGGGTCGAGCACTATTTAGAGCTTTACTCAAGTGAGACCAAGCTGGCGGATGATGCCCTCAATGCCATAGAGGCCCTGCCAACTCTTGACCACCTGGACACACTTCCCACTATAACAGAAGTTAAGTGTGCTATAAATGAGCTTGCATCTGGCAAGGCTCCAGGTAAGGATGGGATTCCAATAGAGGTGATCAGGAGTGGGCAAGACACCCTCGCTCTACAGATCCACCAGCTAATAGAGCTATGCTGGCGAGAAGGACAAGTCCCACAGGATTTCAAAGATTCAAACATCATAACGCTGTACAAGAACAAGGGAGATCGGAGCGACTGCAACAACTATAGGGGTATCTCACTTCTGTGTATTGTTGGGAAAGTATTTGCCAGAATTGTCCTGCGCAGACTTCAAGTCCTGGGAGATCAAGTCTACCCCGAATCACAGTGCGGCTTCCGTCAGAACCGGTCTACCATTGATATGATATTCTCATTGCGACAGATGCAAGAAAAATGCCGGGAACAAAATCAGCCACTGTTTATTGCCTTCATCGACCTCACAAAGGCATTCGATTTGGTCAGTCGTGAGGGTCTGTTCAAAGCACTAAAGAAGATTGGCTGTCCACCAACTCTTCTGTCCATTGTGGAATCGTTCCACACAGGCATGAAGGGTATAATCAAGTTTGATGGCTCAACTTCAGAAGAGTTTGAAATCAAGAGTGGAGTTAAGCAAGGTTGTGTACTAGCCCCCACCCTCTTTGGGATATACTTTTCACTTCTACTGAAATATGCCTTTCGTGATCAGGATGACGGTATATACATTCACTCACGCTCAGATGGTGGCCTCTATAATGCTCAGAGATTGAAGGCCAAGACCAAAATTAGCAGGGTACTAATCAGAGAGTTGCTTTTTGCGGATGATGCTGCGATTACGACCCACTCTGAGGAAGAATTACAACATCTACTATCTGCATTCTCCAATGCTTGTTCTGAATTTGGTTTAACAATTAACAAAAAGAAGACACAGATTATGTCACAAGGTGCACATGGTGTACCATCAATCTTTATTGACGACGCCGAACTGGAGATAGTAGACCATTTTACATATCTTGGATCAGAGGTAAATAGCAAATTATCCCTCGATCAGGAAATCAACATCAGGATTGGCAAGGCAGCAACAACAATGAACATGTTAGCAAAAAGAGTCTGGGAGAACAGGAAGCTTACTGCCAAAACAAAAGTCCTCGTCTACCAAGCCTGTGTCCTTAGTACTCTTCTTTATGGCAGTGAAACCTGGACAACTTACTCAGGCCAAGAGAAACGTTTAAACAGCTTTCATATGCGGTGTCTGCGAAGAATACTTGGTATTAAGTGGCAAGACAAAATCACAAATACTGAAGTATTGGAAAGATCAGGTTGTGTGACGGTGTATTCCATGCTCAGTCTTCGTAGACTTAGATGGATAGGACACGTTAGGAGGATGGATGATGGTAGAATACCAAAGGACATCTTTTTTGGTGAATTACAGACGGGTAGGAGATCTCAGGGTCGGCCTCTACTACGATACAAAGATGTGTGTAAGCGGGACATGATTGATACAGGCATTGATAATGCACAATGGGAGCACGTCGCCGCTGAACGTGTTGCATGGAGGGCAACTATCAGAAATGGAATAAAGACAAAGGAGAAAATGATTGCAGATAAAGCACACACAGAGCGTGAGAGACGTAAGATGGTGCAAAATGGTGGAAATGACCATGTTTTCACATGCACCTACTGTGGGCAAACATTTGCAGCAAGAATTGGCCTTACCAGCCACACTCGCCACCGCCATGGATTGTAGTTATTGCCATATGACAGTTATTAAGCCTTTTTGAAGCACAATGTACCAAACTATCGTCTGTCAAGACGGAAAGGTGCCAATGTATATTTACCACTAGGCATAAACATAAATTTCCCCGTCCAATCTTCATTGAATTTACGACAAGCAACTCATCATCTCGTCTCTTCATATTCCTCTTGTACCTTGTGGTGTCTAGGTGAAGTATAAACAGCGAGAGAGTGCCCGCTCATGGGTTTTATGTATCGATATTCCCATGGACTCTGTAATTCCCTGCGTCCAGCTTTTACGTGGTCGGCCTCTTCCACTGCTTCCATCTGGTCCGTACATCATTGCTTGTTCTTGTTATGGTATACTGTTAGTTGGTAATCTACTAGCATGGCCCAACGATAAGCAACGTCTTCACATTTTCCCCTTTTACCACTGTTTGATTTCAGATTTCCCACACTCATGTTTATAGGCTTTAACGTTAAATTTGTATTTGAAAAAATCTATTTTCAACACAATACTACCGACTCAATGGGAAACGATGAAGAATTCAATCAGTTGCGCAGCAGAAAAAACTATTCCAAAAGTAAAGAAAGTGGGCCGTAAGACATGGATGACTGAAGAAATTTTACAACTAATGGAAACAAGAAGACAGAACAAAAATAATCCTGCCAAATATGAAGAAATTCACAGAAAAGTGAGAACCTTATGTAAGGAGGCAAAAAGAAACATGGCTTGAGAAAAATTGCAGAGAAATTGAAAAACAGCACAACAGTAACAATGCTAAACTAATGCACAAAAGAATTCAGGAGCTTACTAATCAAAGAACACGTACATCAGCAGGCTGCCTAAAGACAAAAGATGGAAGAGTCATAATAGAAAAAGATCAGATATTACATGAATGGTCAGATTACGTGAAAAACCTTTATGACGATAACAGAGACGAACAGTATAATGTCCAAAATAATAATGAAGGACCAGCAATTTTGAAGATGGAGGTTCAGAATGCTCTTAACCACATGAAATCTGGCAAGACCCCCGGTTCAGACAGCGTCACAACAGAAATGATTAATGCTTTAGAAGAATATGGAATAGATAAAGTTACCAGTCTGCTTAATACAATATATGATACTGGAAATATACCTCAGGAGTTATGTAATTCTGTATTTATTGCAATCCCAAAAAATCAGGAGCCTTGGAATGTGATCAACATCGAACAATTAGTATAATGAGTCACATCACGAAGATTTTGCTAAGAATTATCATGCAAAGAGTTAGGAGGAAAATACAACCTGAAATAGGAGAAGAACAATGTGGGTTTGTAGAAGGCAAGGGTACAGTAAATGCTGTGTATATACTGAGAAACATAATCGAACGTTCTATAGAAGTAAACAAAGATCTACACCTTTGCTTTATTGACTACACAAAGGCTTTTGATAAAGTGAGACATGTCAACATGATAAGGATGCTTGAAGATCTACAAATTGATGGAAAAGATCTTAGACTTGTAAAAAACATATATTGGAAACAACAAGCTGCCATAAGAGTTGATAATGAAGTAAGCCAATATCAGCCTATTAAAAGGGGTGTGAGACAGGGATGTGTAATGTCTCCAGATCTGTTTTCCCTGTACAGTGAAAGTATTTTCAGAAATATTGAAGATATGGAAGGAATCAACATTGGGGGACGATGCATCAATAACATTAGATATTCAGATGATACAGTCTTGATTGCAGACAATGAACAGGACCTGCAAAATTTAGTAGATGCGATTGTTACACACAGTGAACAACTAGGGTTAGAATTAAATTGTAAAAAGACACAGATTATGGTCGTCACTAGGAAGGACGAAATACCACAATGTAATATACAAGTAAATGGGAATATTCTTCAACAAGTGAGCAGGTACAATTATCTCGGAACAGTAATAACATCTGATGGGAGATGCCTTGAAGAGATTAGAACAAGAATCGCCATGGCAAAAGTAGCCTTTAGCCAGATGAAAAACATATTGACCAATAAAAAGATGTCAATTGAAACGAGAAAAAGAGTGTTGAGATGCTACATTGAACCTGTACTTTTATATGGATTTGAAGCGTGGACAATGAGCAGTCAGGCTGAAAAACATCTGATGGCTGTAGAGATGTGGTTTCTGAGGAAAATGCAAAGAATACCATGGACAGCCAGAAAGACCAATGAACAAGTCCTTCAAGAAACAAATGAAGATCGTAAATTGATTAGAGAAATTAGACGTAGACAGTCAAAATTTTTTGGGCATGTTATGAGAAGAAATGGATTGGAGAATTTGGTGACAACTGGTAAGATCGAGGGGAACAGACCAAGGGGAAGACCTAGAAGCTAGTACCTGGATGGCTTGGCCTTGTGGCATGGTCGAGACAGAAACACGGAGCTGATCCACGACTCTGGTGATCGAGTGAGATGGCAGAACATGACCGCCCACGCTTACCGGCATGGCACATGATGGATGGATGGACTACCGATTATGCTAAACAGTTGTAACAGACGACAACATGGGGCCTTGCGCACTCTGATTGGTCGACAAGGCTGGGATATGGGAACTTCATAACGCGTCGTTGCGAACTGGACAGGCGCATTCTATAATATCTGAGCATAACAACCACAAGCAGAGTAAATTTTCGCACACTGACTGGACGCTCCGAGTGCATTTTTGAAATTATTAAAATATATTCTGTTAAATGACGAGGGCCGGTCTCTCTGGACGAGGGGTTACAACACTTTCTCCGTAATTCCGTTTATCACGCAGAGTCTCGTAGCGGGCGAGAACTGGGAAGCGGTTCTACCCCCGCTGGTGACTTGCGGGATAACTGAGCCGGCCGCTCAGAAAGCAATGGCAAACTACTGAGCGTAATCTTGCCAAGAAATCAACAGACAGCTGAAAGATGCTGCTGTTGACAGCGATGTCCTGTAAAGGATATGCGAAGTAAACTAAACTAAAAAAAAACAATGACGAGGCCTCGCGTGCCACTTTCTGACAGCTGGCGGGCCACAAGTGGCCCTCGGGCCGTGGTTTGGGAACCTCTGATCTAGGGTAAAGAAAAGAATAAATGCATCCATACTTCAAGAGCTGAATATTGAAGCGGGCTGGCTATTAAAGACGATAAAACAAAGAAAATTGAAATATTTTGGTCACTTGAAACGTCACGAAAGTTTGGAGAGACCAATAATGGAGGGGTATATGCCTGGGAAGCGAGGAAGAGGAAGGCCAAAGAGAAGATGGGTGCAGGATGTGGCGGATGATCTCCAGATGGGTGTTTCGGACGCGGGACATCTTGCTTATGATCGAGAGGTTTTCCGGAAGGTTGTTATGGGAGCGAGGTTCTGCAAAGGACATGCTACTGAATGAATGAATGACACAAATCAAATCAACTTTATTTTAAAAGGGTCACAAATTGGGCACACAGGCCCGTCTTACATTCGGCCCTTCCAATCTGTCGTAAGTATTCCTTTCTTACTTTAGTGTCGTCCCTGTAGTGAGGGGAATCAACACCCACATTTTTATTAACCCAATATTATTGTCCTAGAGAACCATCAGACTCCGTCTACAAAACTCCGTCAGTCTGTCGACACCTCTTTCTTACTCTCACTCACCCCTGGACCATGCCTCCTCTCAATCTTCCCCAACACCACATACTCAACAACTCTAGCTTCAACAAATAAATACAAAATAGTTTATTAAAGCAAAGAGTATGTGTGTGAGAAGTGTGTGTGTAGAATGTGTGTCGAATATTCTAGTGTGTGCAGACTCAGACCAAGCAGCTGAAGAGCCCAGCCCGATCATCCCGGAAAGGATCACACCACATCTTCATTCAGTCTACATTAACCTCACCAAGGGATGTGTCCCTCCTGCTAGATGTAGACTTCCACTGGTCGCTGTTTGATCACTCATATACCTAGTCACAGTCTGACACTGATCCTGCCTGGATCACACCACATCTTCATTCAGTCCACATTAACCTCACCAAGGGATGTGTCCCTCCTGCTAGATGTAGACTTCCACCGGTGTCTGTTTGATCACTCATATACCTAGTCACAGTCTGACACTGATCCTGCCTGGATCACACCACATCTTCATTCAGTCCACAATAACCTCACCAAGGGATGTGTCCCTCCTGCCAGATGTAGACTTCCACTGGTCGCTGTTTGATCACTCATATACCTAGTCACAGTCTGACACTGATCCTGCCTGGATCACACCACATCTTCATTCAGTCCACATTACCTCACCAAGGATGTGTCCCTCCTGCTAGATGTAGACTTCCACCGGTGTCTGTTTGATCACTCATATACCTAGTCACAGTCTGACACTGATCCTGCCTGGATCACACCACATCTTCATTCAGTCCACAATAACCTCACCAAGGGATGTGTCCCTCCTGCTAGATGTAGACTTCCACCGGTGGCTGTTTGATCACTCATATACCTAGTCACAGTCTGACACTGATCCTGCCTGGATCACACCACATCTTCATTCAGTCTACATTAACCTCACCAAGGGATGTGTCCCTCCTGCTAGATGTAGACTTCCACCGGTGGCTGTTTGATCACTCATATACCTAGTCACAGTCTGACACTGATCCTGCCTGGATACACCACATCTTCATTCAGTCCACATTAACCTCACCAAGGGATGTGTCCCTCCTGCTAGATGTAGACTTCCACCGGTGGCTGTTTGATCACTCATATACATAGTCACAGTCTGACACTGATCCTGCCTGGATCACACCACATCTTCATTCAGTCCACATTAACCTCACCAAGGGATGTGTCCCTCCTGCTAGATTGTAGACTTCCACCGGTGGCTGTTTGATCACTCATATACCTAGTCACAGTCTGACACTGATCCTGCCTGGATTCACACCACATCTTCATTCAGTCCACATTAACCTCACCAAGGGATGTGTCCCTCCTGCTAGATGTAGACTTCCACCGGTGGCTGTTTGATCACTCATATACCTAGTCACAGTCTGACACTGATCCTGCCTGGATCCACACCACATCTTCATTCAGTCCACATTAACCTCACCAAGGGAATGTGTCCCTCCTGCCAGATGTAGACTTCCACTGGTCGCTGTTTGATCACTCATATACCTAGTCACAGTCTGACACTGATCCTGCCTGGATCACACCACATCTTCATTCAGTCCACATTAACCTCACCAAGGGATGTGTCCTCCTGCTAGATGTAGACTTCCACCGGTGTCTGTTTGATACATCATATACCTAGTCACAGTCTGACACTGATCCTGCTGGATCACACCACATCTTCATTCAGTCCACATTAACCTCACCAAGGGATGTGTCCCTCCTGCCAGATGTAGACTTCCACTGGTCGCTGTTTGATCACTCATATACCTAGTCACAGTCTGACACTGATCCTGCCTGGATCACACCACATCTTCATTCAGTCCACATTAACCTCACAAGGGATGTGTCCCTCCTGCTAGATGTAGACTTCCACCGGTGGTCTGTTTGATCACTCATATACCTAGTCACAGTCTGACACTGATCCTGCCTGGATCACACCACATCTTCATTCAGTCCACATTAACCGCACCAAGGGATGTGGCCCTCCTGCTAGATGTAGACTTCCACCGGTGTCTGTTTGATCACTCATATACCTAGTCACAGTCTGACACTGATCCTGCCTGGATCACACCACATCTTCATTCAGTCCACATTAACCTCACCAAGGAGTGTCCCTCCTTCTAGATGTAGACTTCCACCGGTGTCTGTTTTGATCACTCATAACCTATCCCACGTCATGACACTGATCCTGCCTGGATCACACCCAATCTTCATTCAGTCCACATTAACCTCACCAAGGGATGTGTCCCTCCTGCTAGATGTAGACTTCCACCGGTGTCTGTTTGATCACTCATATACCTAGTCACAGTCTGACACTGATCCTGCTGGATCACACCACATCTTCATTCAGTCCACATAACCTCACCAAGGGATGTTGTCCCTCATGCTAGATGTAGACTTCCACCGGTGTCTGTTTTGATCACTCATATACCCTAGTCACAGTCTGACACTGATCCTGCCTGGATCACACCACATCTTCATTCAGTCCACATTAACCTCACCAAGGGATGTGTCCCTCCTGCTAGATGTAGACTTCCACTCGGTGTCTGTTTGATCACTCATATACCTAGTCACAGTCTGACACTGATCCTGCCCGGATCACACCACATCTTCATTCAGTCCACATTAACCTCACAAGGGATGTGTCCCTCCTGCTAGATGTAGACTCCACCGGTGTCTGTTTGATCACTCATATACCTAGTCACAGTTCTGACACTGATCCTGCCTGGATCACACCACATCTTCATTCAGTCCACATTAACCTCACCAAGGGATGTGTCCCTCCTGCTAGATGTAGACTTCCACGGTGTCTGTTTGATCACTCATATACCTAGTCCACAGTCTGCACTGATCCTGCCTGGATCACACCACATCTTCATTCAGTCCACATTAACCTCACCAAGGGATGTGTCCCTCCTGCTAGATGTAGACTTCCACGGTGGCTGTTTGATCACTCATATACCTAGTCACCGTCTGACACTGATCCTGCCTGGATCACACCACATCTTCATTCAGTCCACATTAACCTCACCAAGGGATGTGTCCCTCCTGCTAGATGTAGACTTCCACCGGTGTCTGTTTGATCACTCATATACCTAGTCACAGTCTGACACTGATCCTGCCTGGATCACACCACATCTTCATTCAGTCCACATTAACCTCACCAAGGGATGTGTCCCTCCTGCTAGATGTTAGACTTCCACCGGTGGTCTGCTTTGATCACTCATATACCTAGTCACAGTCTGACACTGATCCTGCCTGGATCACACCACATCTTCATTCAGTCCACATTAACCTCACCAAGGGATGTGTCCCTCCTGCCAGATGTAGACTTCCACTGGTCGCTGTTTGATCACTCATATACCTAGTCACAGTCTGACACTGATCCTGCCTGGAATCACACCACATCTTCATTCAGTCCACATTAACCTCACCAAGGGATGTGTCCCTCCTGCTAGATGTAGACTTCCACCGGTGTCTGTTTGATCACTCATATACCTAGTCACAGTCTGACACTGATCCTGCCTGGATCACACCACATCTTCATTCAGTCCACATTAACCTCACCAAGGGATGTGTCCCTCCTGCTAGATGTAGACTTCCACCGGTGTCTGTTTGATCACTCATATACCTAGTCACAAGTCTGACACTGATCCTGCCTGGATCCACACCACATCTTCATTCAGTCCACATTAACCTCACCAAGGGATGTGTCCCTCCCTGCTAGATGTAGACTTCCACCGGTGTCTGTTTGATCACTCATATACCTAGTCACAGTCTGACACTGATCCTGCCTGGATCACACCACATCTTCATTCAGTCCACATTAACCTCACCAAGGGATGTGTCCCTCCTGCTAGATGTAGACTTCCACCGGTGTCTGTTTGATCACTCATATACCTAGTCACAGTCTGACACTGATCCTGCCTGGATCACACCACATCTTCATTCAGTCCACATTAACCTCACCAAGGGATGTGTCCCTCCTGCTAGATGTAGACTTCCACCGGTGTCTGTTTGATCACTCATATACCTAGTCACAGTCTGACACTGATCCTGCCTGGATCACACCACATCTTCATTCAGTCCACATTAACCTCACCAAGGGATGTGTCCCTCCTGCTAGATGTAGACTTCCACCGGTGTCTGTTTGATCACTCATATACCTAGTCACAGTCTGACACTGATCCTGCCTGGATCACACCACATCTTCATTCAGTCCACATTAACCTCACCAAGGGATGTGTCCCTCCTGCTAGATGTAGACTTCCACCTGGTGCTGTTTGATCACTCATATACCTAGTCACAGTCTGACACTGATCCTGCCTGGATCACACCACATCTTCATTCAGTCCACATTAACCTCACCAAGGGATGTGTCCCTCCTGCTAGATGTAGACTTCCACCGGTGTCTGTTTGATCACTCATATACCTAGTCACAGTCTGACACTGATCCTGCCTGGATCACACCACATCTTCATTCAGTCCACATTAACCTCACCAAGGGATGTGTCCCTCCTGCTAGATGTAGACTTCCACCGGTGTCTGTTTGATCACTCATATACCTAGTCACAGTCTGACACTGATCCTGCCTGGATCACACCACATCTTCATTCAGTCCACATTAACCTCACCAAGGGATGTGTCCCTCCTGCCAGATGTAGACTTCCACTGGTCGTCTGTTTGATCACTCATATACCTAGTCACAGTCTGACACTGATCCTGCCTGGATCACACCACATCTTCATTCAGTCCACATTAACCTCAACCAAGGGATGTGTCCCTCCTGCTAGATGTAGACTTCCACCGGTGTCTGTTTGATCACTCATATACCTAGTCACAGTCTGACACTGATCCTGCCTGGATCACACCACATCTTCATTCAGTCCACATTAACCTCACCAAGGGATGTGTCCCTCCTGCTAGATGTAGACTTCCACCGGTGTCTGTTTGATCACTCATATACCTAGTCACAGTCTGACACTGATCCTGCCTGGATCACACCACATCTTCATTCAGTCCACATTAACCTCACCAAGGATGTGTCCCTCCTGCTAGATGTAGACTTCCACTGGTGTCTGTTTGATCACTCATATACCTAGTCACAGTCTGACACTGATCCTGCCTGGATCACACCACATCTTCATTCAGTCACATCTAACCTCACCCAAGGGATGTGTCCCTCCTGCTAGATGTAGACTTCCACCGGTGTCTGTTTGATCACTCATATACCTAGTCACAGTCTGACACTGATCCTGCCTGGATCACACCACATCTTCATTCAGTCCACATTAACCTCACCAAGGGATGTGTCCCTCCTGCTAGATGTAGACTTTCCACCGGTGTCTGTTTGATCACTCATATACCTAGTCACAGTCTTGACACTGATCCTGCCTGGATCACCACCACATCTTCATTCAGTCCACATTAACCTCACCAAGGGATGTGTCCCTCTGCCAGATGTAGACTTCCACTGGTCGCTGTTTGATCACTCATATACCTAGTCACAGTCTGACACTGATCCTGCCTGGATCACACCACATCTTCATTCAGTCCACATTAACCTCACCAAGGGATGTGTCCCTCCTGCCAGATGTAGACTTCCACTGGTCGCTGTTTGATCACTCATATACCTAGTCACAGTCTGACACTGATCCTGCCTGGATCACACCACATCTTCATTCAGTCCACATTAACCTCACCAAGGGATGTGTCCCTCCTGCTAGATGTAGACTTCCACCGGTGTCTGTTTGATCACTCATATACCTAGTCACAGTCTGACACTGATCCTGCCTGGATCACACCACATCTTCATTCAGTCCACATTAACCTCACCAAGGGATGTGTCCCTCCTGCTAGATGTAGACTTCCACCGGTGTCTGTTTGATCACTCATATACCTAGTCACAGTCTGACACTGATCCTGCCTGGATCACACCACATCTTCATTCAGTCCACATTAACCTCACCAAGGGATGTGTCCCTCCTGCTAGATGTAGACTTCCACCGGTGTCTGTTTGATCACTCATATACCTAGTCACAGTCTGACACTGATCCTGCCTGGATCACACCACATCTTCATTCAGTCCACATTAACCTCACCAAGGGATGTGTCCCTCCTGCTAGATGTAGACTACCACCAGTGGCTGTTTGATCACTCATATACCTAGTCACAGTCTGACACTGATCCTGCCTGGATCACACCACATCTTCATTCAGTCCACATTAACCTCACCAAGGGATGTGTCCCTCCTGCTAGATGTAGACTTCCACCGGTGTCTGTTTGATCACTCATATACCTAGTCACAGTCTGACACTGATCCTGCCTGGATCACACCACATCTTCATTCAGTCCACATTAACCTCACCAAGGGATGTGTCCCTCCTGCTAGATGTAGACTTCCACCGGTGTCTGTTTGATCACTCATATACCTAGTCACAGTCTGACACTGATCCTGCCTGGATCACACCACATCTTCATTCAGTCCACATTAACCTCACCAAGGGATGTGTCCCTCCTGCTAGATGTAGACTTCCACCGGTGTCTGTTTGATCACTCATATACCTAGTCACAGTCTGACACTGATCCTGCCTGGATCACACCACATCTTCATTCAGTCCACATTAACCTCACCAAGGGATGTGTCCCTCCTGCTAGATGTAGACTTCCACCGGTGTCTGTTTGATCACTCATATACCTAGTCACAGTCTGACACTGATCCTGCCTGGATCACACCACATCTTCATTCAGTCCACATTAACCTCACCAAGGGATGTGTCCCTCCTGCTAGATGTAGACTACCACCAGTGGCTGTTTGATCACTCATATACCTAGTCACAGTCTGACACTGATCCTGCCTGGATCACACCACATCTTCATTCAGTCCACATTAACCTCACCAAGGGATGTGTCCCTCCTGCTAGATGTAGACTTCCACCGGTGTCTGTTTGATCACTCATATACCTAGTCACAGTCTGACACTGATCCTGCCTGGATCACACCACATCTTCATTCAGTCCACATTAACCTCACCAAGGGATGTGTCCCTCCTGCTAGATGTAGACTTCCACCGGTGTCTGTTTGATCACTCATATACCTAGTCACAGTCTGACACTGATCCTGCCTGGATCACACCACATCTTCATTCAGTCCACATTAACCTCACCAAGGGATGTGTCCCTCCTGCTAGATGTAGACTTCCACCGGTGTCTGTTTGATCACTCATATACCTAGTCACAGTCTGACACTGATCCTGCCTGGATCACACCACATCTTCATTCAGTCCACATTAACCTCACCAAGGGATGTGTCCCTCCTGCTAGATGTAGACTTCCACCGGTGTCTGTTTGATCACTCATATACCTAGTCACAGTCTGACACTGATCCTGCCTGGATCACACCACATCTTCATTCAGTCCACATTAACCTCACCAAGGGATGTGTCCCTCCTGCTAGATGTAGACTACCACCAGTGGCTGTTTGATCACTCATATACCTAGTCACAGTCTGACACTGATCCTGCCTGGATTACACCACATCTTCATTCAGTCCACATTAACCTCACCAAGGTATGTGTCCCTCCTGCTAGATGTAGACTTCCACTGGTCGCTGTTTGATCACTCATATACCTAGTCACAGTCTGACACTGATCCTGCCTGGATCACACACCGTTATTACATGTCCCTATTGTTCTGAGACTTATAACATCCTTGTCTAGTGAGGACACGAAAATACTGTTCCTTGAAATAAATGTAATTCCTGTCTAAAGTGTCTACTGTTCACAAGACCACTGTTATAATAACTTCCTAATCAGTTTATACTGTTCTATTCCCATGTGATGTGGAAAAACAGTACCTATTAGTTTTTTCACCCGTCGTGTGAAAACATAATAACCACTGGACTTTTCCCATGTGGTGTAAAAAAAAACAATTCTATTGTTCTGTTCACATGTGATGTTTGAAACATTAATCTCACGATTGTTCCTTCTCCAAAAACTGGTGCGGAAAAAACAATCTCTAGTATTCTGCTAACGTGTGACGTTTGATAAATACTCTCACAATTGTTTCTTTAAACCCCTTTCATCATGGACCAAGTGCAAAAGTTGCTGAATAACTGCCTGCACTAAGGTCTCCATTCTCAGTGACTTGAGTGACCTAAGGGAACCTGTAAAAGAGAGAACGGTAGACTTGGTGAGAGCATCTGTCCCTGACCTCCATTGGATGGGGGTAGGTTGACATCCTCACTCAGATACATGACAGTGAACCAACTCTGTCATGGGCAGAGGAGCTCTTCACTTAGGCCTGAGGTGGGTTAAGACCAGGACATAGCAAAATGTAAAGTGTAGAGCCCCAGCAGACGTCACTGGAAGATCCCACCATTGGACATTCTCCCCATCCCCAATCTCCCCAAATATCATCCCATTTCACTATTCCCCATCAGCGGAGCCACCTGCCTTCTCACACTAGTTAATCTTAACAATGCGACGGCCTATTGTTGCTGATATTCCTTGACTACCTAACCACAATGCAACAACACTATGATATAGTTCTAAACTATATCTATCACTAAGCTGTTCCCCCAACCAAAACACACTCGCCACCCACAAACATTCCCCCACCAACCCACACATCCCACGCCCACCCTCATACACATCCAAACCCACACATCCTCTCCCCAACCACACCTCCAACCACCCATCCACCAGCCACATCTCCATTGACCACATATTCCCTACCCACGCACACAATCCCCCACCAACTCACACATCGCACATCCACTCACACATCCCCAAACCATACACACACATCCCCACCAACTGACATCTCACTACACCCCCCTCCCCCCACACACACACATCTCCCTAACCACCCATACATCCCCAATCCACTCACACACACCTCACCACCCACACATACATCCTCCACCCACCCACACATGCCCTAACCCAATCCACCACCGCACACATCCCCCACCCGCACATCACATACAACCCCTACCACGCAATATTCCCAACCCACGCACCGCACACACACATATCCCTCACCAACAAATCCCACACCCACATACCACCACACATCCCCACCTACACACCACACACATATCCCCACCCACATACCACACAATATACAGATCCCGGGTTCCGTGGGAAAGGCTTTACGGACGCGGTTCGTAATTCCGCTTACCTGCTTTCAAAACACAGCTGAGACCGATTTCGCAGCAGTCCGTGAAGCGCTGGGTTTTACCATGTTGGAATGTGAGCTAGTCGTTCAGAAAGCATTGGCAAACTACTGAACGAAAACTTGCCAAGACATCAACAACAGCAGTAAAATGATAATGTCCTGTAAAAAGGATATGCAAAAGGACACAGATAAATCATTGTAGTCGATGCTCCATCCATCCCACCTCCATCCCCACTTTCCTGTAACTCCATCGACCCTCGGGCCAGGAAACCAGGAAGATATTTCGATGTATAAGCAAATGTAGGTCAAGGACACATTTACACGCCTTACGGTGTAGTACTTAATAAGGCAATTGTCATTGCAGGGTGATGTGTCAACATCATACCGTCCTCACATCTCTAGACATTACAGAGTGATGTGTCAACAACATACCGTCCTCACATCTCTAGACATTGCAGGGTGATGTGCCAACATCATACCGTCCTCACATCTCTAGACATTGCAGGGTGATGTGCCAACAACATACCGTCCCCACATCTCTAGACATTACAGAGTGATGTGTCAACAACATACCGTCCTCACATCTCTAGACATTGCAGGGTGATGTGCCAACATCATACCGTCCTCACATCTCTAGACATTGCATGGTGATGTGCCAACAACATACCGTCCTCACATCTCTAGACATTGCAGGGTGATGTGCCAACAACATACCGTCCTCACATCTCTAGACATTGCAGAGTGATATGCCAACAACATACCGTCCTCACGTCTCTAGACATTGCAGGGTGATGTGCCAACAACATACCGTCCTCACATCTCTAGACATTGCAGGGTGATGTGCCAACAACATACCGTCCTCACATCTCTAGACATTGCAGGGTGATGTGCCAACAACATACCGTCCTCACGTCCCTAGACACTGCAGGGTGATGTGCCAACAACATACCATCCTCACGTCCCTAGACACTGCAGGGTGATGTGCCAACAACATACCGTCCTCACGTCTCTAGACACTGCAGGGTGATGTGCCAACAACATACCGTCCTCACATCTCTAGACATTGCAGAGTGATATGCCAACAACATACCGTCCTCACATCTCTAGACATTACAGAGTGATGTGCCAACAACATACCGTCCTCACGTCTCTAGACATTGCAGGGTGATGTGCCAACAACATACCGTCCTCACATCTCTAGACATTGCAGGGTGATGTGCCAACAACATACCGTCCTCACATCTCTAGACATTGCAGGGTGATGTGTCAACAACATACCGTCCTCACATCTCTAAACATTGCAGGGTGATGTGCCAACAACATACCGTCCTCACGTCCCTAGACACTGCAGTGTGATGTGCCAACAACATACCATCCTCACGTCCCTAGACACTGCAGGGTGATGTGCCAACAACATACCGTCCTTACGTCTCTAGACATTGCAGGGTGATGTGCCAACAACATACCGTCCTCACATCCCTTGACATTGCGGGGTGATGTGCCTACAACATACCGTCCTCACGTCCCTAGACATTGCAGGGTGATGTGCCAACAACATACCGTCCTCACATCTCTAGACACTGCAGGGTGATGTGCCAACAACATACTGTCCTCACATCTCTAGACATTGCAGGGTGATGTGTCAACAACATACCGTCCTCACATCTCTAGACACTGCAGGGTGATGTGCCAACAACATACCGTCCTCACATCTCTAGACATTGCAGGGTGATGTGTCAACAACATACTGTCCTCACATCTCTAGACATTGCAGGGTGATGTGCCAACAACATACTGTCCTCACATATCTAGACATTGCATGGTAATGTGTCAACAACATACCGTCCTCACATCTCTAGACATTGCAGGGTAATGTGCCAACAACATACCGTCCTCACATCTCTAGACACTGCAGGGTAATGTGCCAACAACATACCGTCCTCACGTCTCTAGACATTGCAGGGTGATGTGCCAACAACATACCGTCCTCACATCTCTAGACACTGCAGGGTGATGTGCCAACAACATACCGTCCTCACATCTCTAGACATTGCAGGGTGATGTGCCAACAACATACCGTCCTCACATCTCTAGACACTGCAGGGTGATGTGCCAACAACATACCGTCCTCACATCTCTAGACATTGCAGGGTGATGTGCCAACAACATACCCGCATCACGTCTGCGACCTGGCAGTGTGATGTGCCAACATCATACCCGCCTCACATCCGTGACCTGACAGAGTGATGTGCCAACATCATGTCCACTGTACTTCTCCAGACACTGCCTGGTGCCGTCTCTGGTCGGATACATCTAGGAGCCCAGGAGATTTGAACCTCTGACCACACGTCAGTAGGCAAGCGTCACACCACTCAGCCACGGCGGCTCCCGATTCTATATATGGCGTTAACTAATGTACTCCCACAGAACATTGGTCACATCACAGAACATTGGTCACACCACAGAACATTGGTCACATCACAGAACATTGGTCACATCACAGAACATTGGTCACATCACAGAACATTGGTCACATCACAGAACATTGGTCACATCACAGAACATTGGTCCCGTCACAGAACATTGGTCACATCACAGAACATTGGCCACGTCACAGAACATTGAACACATCACAGAACATTGGTCACATCACAGAACATTGGTCACATCACAGAACATTGAACACATCACAGAACATTGGTCACATCACAGAACTTTGAACACATCACAGAACATTGGTCACATCACAGATTATTGGTAACATCACAGAACATTGGTCACATCACAGAACATTGGTCACATCATAGATCATTGTTCACATCACAGAACATTGGTCACATCACAGAACATTGGTCACATCACAGAACATTGAACACATCACATAACATTGGTCACATCTCAGAACATTGGTCACATCACAGAACATTCTATCATCACAGAACATTGTTCACATCACAGAACATTGGTCACATCACAGAACATTGGTCACATCACAGAACATTGGTCACATCACAGAACATTGGTCACATCACAGAACATTGGTCACATCACAGAACATTGGTCCCGTCACAGAACATTGGCCACATCACAGAACATTGGTCACATCACAGAACATTGGCCATATCACAGAACATTGAACACATCACAGAACATTGAACACATCACAGAACATTGAACACATCACAGAACATTGAACACATCACAGAACATTGTTCACATCACAGAACATTGAACACATCACAGAACATTAAACACAAAACAGAACATTGAACACATCATAGAACATTGGTCACATCACAGAACATTGGTCACATCACAGAACATTGGTCACATCACAGAACACTGGTCACATCACAGAACATTGGTCTCGTCACAGAACATTGGTCACATCATAGATCAGTGTTCACATCACAGAACATTGGTCCCGTCACAGAACATTGGTCACATCACAGAACATTGAACACATCACAGAACATTGAACACATCACAGAACATTGAACACATCACAGAACATTGTTCACATCACAGAACATTGAACACATCACAGAACATTGAACACATCACAGAATATTGAACACATCACAGAACATTGTTCACATCACAGAACATTGAACACATCACAGAACATTGGTCACATCAGAGAACATTGAACACATCACAGAACATTGAACACATCACAGAAAATTGAACACAAAACAGAACATTGAACACATCACAGAACATTGTTCACATCACAGAACATTGTTCACATCACAGAACATTGAACACATCACAGAACATTAAACACAAAACAGAACATTGAACACATCACAGAACATTGGTCACATCACAGAACATTGGTCACATCACAGAACATTGGTCACATCACAGAACACTGGTCACATCACAGAACATTGGTCTCGTCACAGAACATTGGTCACATCATAGATCAGTGTTCACATCACAGAACGTTGGTCACATCACAGAACATTGGCCACATCACAGAACATTGGTCCCGTCACAGAACATTGGTCACATCACAGAACATTGAACACATCACAGAACATTGAACACATCACAGAACATTGAACACATCACAGAACATTGTTCACATCACAGAACATTGAACACATCACAGAACATTGAACACATCACAGAATATTGAACACATCACAGAACATTGTTCACATCACAGAACATTGAACACATCACAGAACATTGGTCACCTTAGAGAACATTGAACACATCACAGAACATTGAACACATCACAGAACATTGAACACAAAACAGAACATTGAACACATCACAGAACATTGTTCACATCACAGAACATTGAACACATCACAGAACATTGGTCCCGTCACAGAACATTGGTCACATCACAGAACATTGGTCACATCACAGAACATTGAACACATCACAGAACATTGGTCCCATCACAGAACATTGGCCACATCACAGAACATTGGTCACATCACAGAACATTGAACACATCACAGAACATTGGTCACATCACAGAACATTGGTCACATCACAGAACATTGAACACATCACAGAACATTGAACACATCACAGAACATTGATCACACCACAGAACATTGGTCCCGTCACAGAACATTGGCCACATCACAGAACATTGAACACATCACAGAACATTGAACACATCACAGAACATTGAACACATCACAGAACATTGTTCACATCACAGAACATTGAACACATCACAGAACATTGAACACAAAACAGAACATTGAACACATCACAGAACATTGAACACATCACAGAACATTGAACACAACACAGAACATTGGTCCCGTCACAGAACATTGGTCACATCACAGAACATTGGTCACATCACAGAACATTGAACACATCACAGAACATTGGTCACATCACAGAACATTGGTCACATCACAGAACATTGTCACATCACAGAACATTGGTCCCGTCACAGAACATTGGTCACATCATAGATCATTGGTCACATAACAGAACATTGGTCACATCACAGAACATTGGTCACATCACAGAACATTGGTCACATCACAGAACATTGGTCACATCACAGAACATTGGTCACATCACAGAACATTGAACACATCACAGAACATTGAACACATCACAGAACATTGTTCACATCACAGAACATTGAACACATCACAGAACATTGAACACAAAACAGAACATTTAACACATCACAGAACATTGAACACATCACAGAACATTGAACACATCACAGAACATTGGTCCCGTCACAGAACATTGGTCAAATCACAGAACATTGAACACATCACAGAACATTGAACACATCACAGAACATTGGTCCCGTCACAGAACATTGGTCACATCACAGAACATTGTTCACATCACAGAATATTGGTCCCGTCACAGATCATAGGTCACATCATAGATCATTGTTCACATCACAGAACATTGGTCACATCACAGAACATTGGCCACATCACAGAACATTGGTCACATCACAGAACATTGGTCACATCACAGAACATTGGTCACATCACAGAACATTGGTCACATCACAGAACATTGGTCACATCACAGAACATTGGTCACATCACAGAACATTCTCTCATTACAGAACATTGTTCACATCACAGAACATTGGTCACATCACAGAACATTCTCTCATCACAGAACATTGGTCACATCACAGAACATGGTCACATCACAGAACATTGAACACATGACAGAACATTGGTCACATCACAGAACATTGGTCACATCACAGAACATTGGTCACATCACAGAACATTGGTCACTTCACAGAACATTGGTCACATCACAGAACATTGTTCACATCACAGAACATTGTTCACATCACAGAACATTGGTCACATCACAGAACATTGGTCACATCACAGAACATTGGTCACATCACAGAACATTGGCCACATCACAGAACATTGGTCACATCACAGAACATTGGCCACATCACAGAACATTGGTCACATCACAGAACATTGGCCACATCACAGAACACGCACTGACATGTTATGGATCACATGTTTGTTTGTGTGACAGTGAAACGTAGTTATGATCTTTCAGAATGCGAAAATCATCCTCAATTCTCTATCGCCCTCGCTCTGACTCCCTCCCGCAG
>JACEFZ010027646.1:27500-32500 GCA_014155875.1 Cepaea nemoralis | reverse complement strand
ACATGTAAGTGTACACCTATGTATTTACATATTAGTGTACATAAGTATTCACATGTGTGGGAGTCTCCGTGGTGAAGTGGTCAAGCCGTTTGACTCGGGTTCCGAAGGTTGTGGATTCGATTCCAGGCCGCGTCCTTCGGTTCACGAGTGAAATTTTTCGGAGACTCCTGAGGGTAGTCACTAGAGCTACGGAGTTCGTGCTTTGTGCGACGCTTTCCGCGCTGCGGAAAGAGACCGAGCCATATGGGATACACCCGGTGCAATGAAGTCGACACTGTCGACTTTTAAGCAACCTTTTGTTATTCACACGTACATGCAAGACGATCTACGTGTAGACAGCGTACATGTATGCAGATGTACATGTACGCTAGACAGCCAACATACGTACAAATGTAAATTAAGACGTCCCACAAGTAGACAGCGTACATATGCACATTTGGGCTGTTATATATAGAGGTAGTTGTACATGTAGGCAAGCGCACATATAGGTAGTTGTATATGTAGGCGGGGGTTACATACAGGTAGTTGTACGTGTACATATATAAAGCTGTGCATAAAGGCAGGTTACACACAAGTGTACATGTAGGCACAATATTCATAAGTGTACATGTAGGCAGGTTAAACACAAGTGTACATGTAGGCAGGTTACACACAAGTGTACATGTAGGCAGATTACACACAAGTGTACAAGTAATCAGAGGTACATAAGGTAGTCGTGTTGTACATGTAGGCAGGCTACGCACAAGTGTACATGTAGGCAGGAGTACATACAGGTAGTTGTTATGTACATGTATTTATGTAGGCATATGTTCGCGTAGGCAGATGGTCACGTAGGCAGATGTTGATGTAGACAGATGTTCATAAAGCACACGTTCATGTAATCAGACGCTTATGCGGGCAGATGGCCATGTAGGCAAATGTTCATGTAGGCAGATGTAGGCAGATGTTCATGTAGACAGATGTCAATGTAAACAAATGTTCATGTAGGCAAATTTTCATATAGGCAGATGTTCATGTAGGCAGATGTTCATGTAGGCAGATGTTAATGTAGGCAGATGTTCATGTAGGCAGATGTTCGTGTGGGAGAGGTGTCTTGCTACAGATTAATAGAAACGACATCCGTCACTGTGTACACACACATCAGTGCTCAGTCTCTGTATGTTGTCACTGAACACCTCTAACACAGAATGTTGTAATCGATGTCTTTGGAACTATCATCATATGCACGAGCTGTGTAACATATTGACACTAGACACCTTTACTGTATTCATTGGGAATACAGGATTGTTAGTTAGTTAGTTATTTATGTGTAACATATTGGCACTAGACACCTTCACTGTATTCATTGGGAATACAGGATTGTTAGTTAGTTAGTTAGTTAGTTAGTTAGTTAGTTAGTTAGTTAGTTAGTTATTTATGTGTAACATATTGACACTAGACACCTTTACTGTATTCATTGGGAATACAGGATTGTTAGTTAGTTAGTTATTTATGTGTAACATATTGACACTAGACACCTTCACTGTATTCATTGGGAATACAGGATTGTTAGTTAGTTAGTTATTTATGTGTAACATATTGACACTAGACACCTTCACTGTATTCATTGGGAATACAGGATTGTTAGTTAGTTAGTTATTTATGTGTAACATATTGACACTAGACACCTTCACTGTATTCATTGGGAATACAGGATTGTTAGTTAGTTAGTTAGTTAGTTAGTTAGTTAGTTAGTTAGTTAGTTAGTTAGTTATGTGTAACATATTGACACTAGACACCTTTACTGTATTCATTGGGAATACAGGATTGTTAGTTAGTTAGTTATTTATGTGTAACATATTGACACTAGACACCTTCACTGTATTCATTGGGAATACAGGATTGTTAGTTAGTTAGTTATTTATGTGTAACATATTGGCACTAGACACCTTCACTGTATTCATTGGGAATACAGGATTGTTAGTTAGTTAGTTATTTAGTTAGTTAGTCAAACGATCACACTAATTACATATCTAGCTATTAGTCCATACGTGCTTGGATCCACTCCTCGTGATCTCCGTCAACGGTGGTGGGTGGGGGATGTGTGGGTGGCTGAGGGATGTGTGGGTGGCTGCGGGGTGTAAGGGTGGATGAGGGATGTGTCTCACAACATGTCAATATGCACTGTTTATGTTTACAACTTTCATTTGACAATTTTTTTCCCCCCCCATTTGAATGTACAATGCGTAATATGCATTGTTTATGCTTACAAAATCAATTTGACAATGTTTTTTTTTCCCCGATGTAAATGTAACATGCAAATTTGATGAATAAAAGAAGAGTGATCGAAAGGGCCGAATGTAAGACGGGCCTGCGTGGACAATTTGTTACCCTTTTAAAATAAAGTTCGTTCGTTCGTTCGTTTGTTCGTTCGTTCAGCGTGTAACGACTGACGACCCCAGTTCTGTGTCTGTTGACTATTCTTCTGTGGTTACAGTTGCAGAATGACACCCATCACTGGAGTCATTGACTCGTCCCGCTTCCCCGAGGGCACCCAGAATGTCACAGTTGCAGAATGACGCCAATCACTGGAGTCATTGACTCGTCCCGCCTCCCCGAGGGCACCCAGAATGTCACAGTTGCAGAATGACGCCCATCACTGGAGTCATTGACTCGTCCCGCCTCCCCGAGGGCACCCAGAATGTCACAGTTGCAGAATTACGCCCATCACTGGAGTCATTGACTCGTCCCGCCTCCCCGAGGGCACCTAGAATGTCACAGTTGCAGAATGACGCCCATCACTGGAGTCATTGACTCGTCCCGCCTCCCCGAGGGCACCTAGAATGTCACAGTTGCAGAATGACGCCCATCACTGGAGTCATTGACTCGTCCCGCCTCCCCAAGGCACCTAGAATGTCACAGTTGCAGAATGACGCCCATCACTGGAGTCATTGACTCGTCCCGCCTCCCCAAGGCACCTAGAATGTCACAGTTGCAGAATGACGCCCATCACTGGAGTCATTGACTCGTCCCGCCTCATCGAGGGCACCCAGAATGTCACAGTTGCAGAATGACGCCCATCACTGGAGTCATTGACTCGTCCCGCCTCCCGAGGGCACCCAGAATGTCACAGTTGCAGAATGACGCCCATCACTGGAGTCATTGACTCGTCCCGCCTCCCCGAGGGCACCCAGAATGTCACAGTTGCAGAATGACGCCCATCACTGGAGTCATTGACTCGTCCCGCCTCCACCAGGGCACCTAGATTGTCACAGTTGTATAATTACGCCCATCACTGGAGTCATTGACTCGTCCCGCCTCATCGAGGGCACCCAGAATGTCACAGTTGTAGAATTACGCCCATCACTGGAGTCATTGACTCGTCCCGCCTCCCCAAGGGACCCATAATGTCACAGTTGTAGAATTACGCCCATCACTGGAGTCATTGACTCGTCCCGCCTCCCTGAGAGCAGCCATGATGTCACGGTTGCAGAATGACGCCCATCCCTATAGTCATTGACTCGTCCTGCCTCCCTGAGAGCAGCCATGTTGTCACAGTTGCAGAATGACGCCCATCCCTGGAGTCATTGACTCGTCCCGCCTCCCTGAGAGCAGCCATGATGTCACAGTTGCAGAATAACACCCATCCATGTAGTCATTGACTCGTCCCGCCTCCCTGAGAGCAGCCATGATGTCACAGTTGCAGAATAACGCCCATCCATGTAGTCATTGACTCGTCCCGCCTCCCTGAGAGCAGCCATGATGTCACAGTTGCAGAATAACGCCCATCCCTGTAGTCATTGACTCGTCCCGCCTCCTGAGAGCAGCCATGATGTCACAGTTGCAGAATGACGCATATCCCTGGAGTCATTGACTTGTCCCGCCTCCCCGAGGGCACCCAGGATGTCAGCCCGCTCCACTGCTAGTTGGTTTCCTATTACACCCGCGTGGCCTGACACAAACATTTAACAGACATTAGTCATTGACTCGTCCCGCCTCCCTGAGAGCAGCCATGATGTCACAGTTGCAGAATAACGCCCATCCCTGTAGTCATTGACTCGTCCCGCCTCCCTGAGAGCAGCCATGATGTCACAGTTGCAGAATGACGCATATCCCTGGAGTCATTGACTTGTCCCGCCTCCCCGAGGGCACCCAGGATGTCAGCCCGCTCCACTGCTAGTTGGTTTCCTATTACACCCGCGTGGCCTGACACAAACATTTAACAGACATTAGTTTTGACCAACAGACTCAGCCATAGCCTCCTGGCCCAGTTCGTCTGGATCTCCCTGATCATTGCCACACAGTCCCTGACAACACATGCAGACATGCATCCAACTGTGCTTGTTGAGACCTGGCTGTTTCAACCTGACCCCACGAGTGTATCTCTGTGTTAGACATAGACCTGGCTGTTTCAACCTGACCTCAGGAGTGTATCTCTGTGTAGACATAGACCTGGTTGTTTCAACCTGACCCCACGAGTGTATCTCTGTGTTAGACATAGACCTGCTTGTTTCAACCTGACCCCACGAGTGTATCTCTGTGTTAGACATAGACCTGGCTGTTTCAACCTGACCTCAGGAGTGTATCTCTGTGTTAGACATAGACCTGGTTGTTTCAACCTGACCCCACGAGTGTATCTCTGTGTTAGACATAGACCTGGTTGTTTCAACCTGACCCCACGAGTGTATCTCTGTGTTAGACATAGACCTGGTTGTTTCAACCTGACCCCACGAGTGTATCTCTGTGTAAGACATAGACCTGGTTGTTTCAACCTGACCCCACGAGTGTATCTCTGTGTTAGACATAGACCTGGTTGTTTCAACCTGACCCCACGAGTGTATCTCTGTGTTAGACATAGACCTGGTTGTTTCAACCTGACCCCACGAGTGTATCTCTGTGTTAGACATAGACCTGGTTGTTTCAACCTGACCCCAGGATTGTATCTCTGTGTTAAGACATAGACCTGGTTGTTTCAACCTGACCCCACGAGTGTATCTCTGTGTTAGACATAGACCTGGTTG
>JACEFZ010027646.1:0-22500 GCA_014155875.1 Cepaea nemoralis | reverse complement strand
GCGGTAAAGCTGTGAAAATGTAAACAATATAAACTGACACAAAGTAGTGCAGCTTTACATAAACATATTACGACACATACAGAACGTTGCTGGCGATTAGCCTTCATCAGCAAACACATTCACAAACACAACATATAGTCAAGGAGATCTCCTGTGACTACATCAAAAGGTGACGACAGGACGAGAAGAACAAGAGGATGAAAAATGTCCCCTCTATGGAGAAGTGCGTCACTCCAGTCTATGACAGCGTCACTCCACTCTATGACAGCGTCATTCCAGTCTATGACAGCGTCGTTCCACTCTATGACAGCGTCACTCCACTCTATGACAGCGTCACTCCAGTCTATGACAGCGTCGTTCCACTCTATGACAGCGTCACTCCACTCTATGACAGCGTCACTCCACTCTATGACAGCGTCACTCCACTCTATGACAGCGTCACTCCAGTCTATGACAGCGATGTTCCACTCTATGACAGCGTCATTCCAGTCTATGACAGCGTCGTTCCACTCTATGACAGCGTCACTCCACTCTATGACAGCGTCACTCCACTCTATGACAGCGTCACTCCAGTCTATGACATCGTCGTTCCACTCTATGACAGCGTCACTCCAGTCTATGACAGCGTCACTCCACTCTATGACAGCGTCACTCCAGTCTATGACAGCGTCACTCCACTCTATGACAGCGTCACTCCACTCTATGACAGCGTCACTCCAGTCTATGACAGCGTCACTCCACTCTATGACAGCGTCACTCCAGTCTATGACAGCGTTACTACACTCTATGACAGCGTCGCTCCACTCTATGACAGCGCCACTTCACTCTATGACAGCGTCGCTCCACTCTACCTTGGACAATGTTATTTAAATCACCACACATTTCTTGCCAGGGTCAGATCTGACGTTGTCACCTGCCTGAAGATGGCGGCTGGCGCGTGCGACGATGCCCGGATGTTACTGCGGTCGTATGGCCTCGACCTGGATTCCTTGGACATGACCTACATTCTGTTGTGTAGCTCCACAGCCTGTAAGTACCTGGCCCTGGGCATTACGGCTACCGCAGCGCCGTCTGTTTTGTTACAATATATACCTGAGTTATGTTACAGTTGAGTGTTACATTCTATTACATTACAGCGATATGTTTTGTTACACTGTGACGTTACCTGATTTACAGTACAGTTCCGCTACGTTTTAATATAGTTCATATGATTTCCACGCAATGTTAACGTTCGTGAAGTGTAAGTTAACATTATGTTACACTAATATCACTGTCAAGACATAATGTTAACGTTACTATCACCGTGAAGATGAACATTATGTTAACGTTGTTATCACCGCGGAGATTAAAATTATGTTACACTATTATCACCGTGAAGATTAAAATTATGTTAACATTAATATCATGCATCGTGTAAGTGAACAGTATGTTGCCTGACGTAACAACACAACATATGTTTGTGTGACTGCACACTACTCAGTAATGTAGAATACCACTGTACAACGCTAAAGCACAACGATAGAGTTCAACGCTACAGCACAACGCTACAGCACAACGCTACTGTACAACGCTACAGTACAACGCTACAGTACAAGGCTACAGTACAACGCTTCAGCACAACGCTACAGTAGAACGCCAAGGTACAACGCTACAATACAACGCTTCAGTACAGCGCCACGACACAAAGCTACAGTACAACGCTACAGTACAACGCAACGGTACAACGCTACAGTACAACGCTACAATACAACGTTACAGTACAGCGCCACGGTACAACGCTGCAGCACAACGCTACAGTACAGCGCTACAGTACAACGCTTCAGTACAACGCCACAGTACAATGCTGCATGACAGCGCTACAGTACAAAGCTGCAATAAAACGCTACAGTACAGTGCCACAGTACAACGCCACACTACAATGGTGCACAACAGTGCTACGGTACAACGCTACAGTACAAGGCTACAGTACAACGCTATATTACATGGCTACATACACTATACGACCCTGCGCTGGTGCATTCTGCTGAGGTCTAACATGACACTAACTTGCAGTCTAGTACTATGGTTCAATATGCCACAATGCAATGCCACGTTAAGCCACCATGCATTGATCAATTTGCTACTGCAGAATTTCCCACACACTGACATTGCAATGACATATTGTCTGACAGCACGATGTTACATTTTTGCAATCTGTCACGTGATGTGTTACAGCCTGTTACATTTGTTTACAGAACTGTAATGTTACATGATGTTACAGGCTCGGCGTGGACACATATGTGCACAATATACCATATGTTGATGGCTGTACGAGCTAGTGTGCACAAATAGTTCAGACAATTTGGCCTTACATTTAATGACCATGAGTGTAATACTGCTGATGATGATAATGATGACGATGCTGATATTATCATAATGATGATGATAATAATGTTGATGATACTGATGCTGATGATAATGATGATGATTATGATGATGCTGATTATAATAATGAAGATGATGATGATGATGATAATACTGATGTTGATGATGATGATAATAATAATTTGAAGATACTCATGCCGATGATGATGATGATGATGATGATGATGATGATGATGATGATGATGATGATGATGATGATGATGATGATGATGGTGATGAGGAGCTGAAAGTGCGGGACAAGATCCTGTACGTAGGTATTAGATACAGTGGAAGGGGTGGGGGAGCTGAAGTGCGGGACAGCATCCTGTGCGTAGGTACTAGATTCAGGGTGAGGATGTGGGGGGGGGGGGGGGGCTGAAAGTGCGGGACAAGATCCTGTGCCGGTGCAGCGTAGCGAAGGATCAGATTACTTATTCCATCTAGTCATGATGAGGTACTGTTTTTTTTAGGTTACTGAGATGAGTAAATACTTCAGTGGTCGTCATTAGTGGTATGTTGGAGGGAATCTCTCTATAGCATTGCTCTCACAGAATGATGATAATAAAGATATGTCATGAGGCGCATCTGGTATTGCAGCCTTCATTTGGTTTATGTCAGATTGAAAGAATCTACTGAATTGATCACATGTAACCTGATTTGATGGTAATGATTGTGATGACTTGTGTTTGTTTGTCAAGGTATTAATTGCTTTCCATATATCTTTGGTGTTGGTTTTATCTATGATTAAGTTCTTAAAAAAAGTTTTTCTTTTCTGTTTGAACGACATACTGAACTTTTTTTTCTCAGACTATGGTACGTGGTTAGATCTCTATTTTTATGTGCCCTGTCCCGGTCTCTCATAATTTCAAATACCTCCTGTGTGATACACGGGGGCTTAGTGTGATGTTTAACTCGAACTTCCTTAAATGGAACATGCTTAAGAAATACACTTAGAAAAGTCTTCAGTCAGTGGTCCAGCGAATCATCTGGGTCAGGAAGATAGTAAACATAGTCCAGAGATGAGTTGGGCAAGTCTTGTAATAAGGCATCTTGATTGAATTTTTTTACAATTTCTATATTGTATACTTATATGTTTGTGTTTCGGAGTTTTGGTACCTCTTTTCAATCACGTGCAACATACTGGGTAGTGATCGCTCATTGCATTAATAGGTACAGTACATTCTGTGATGTTGTCAGCACATGTAGTATAAATGTGATCTATAAGTGTTGCAGATGATTTTGTTATTCTAGTGGCTTGTTTGACTAACTGTTGGAAGTTATATATTATATTTTCCCATGTTTTGTTTGATTTGTTAGTGTCTATGTTGAAGTCACCTAGCAGCATTATTTCTCTCGCATTACTAAAGACTACATCCATCATAGTGGTGAATTTTTCATACCAGATATTTCCTGCACTGGGGTTTCGATATAGATAGCCAACTACTAGGGGTATGCGATTTTGAAGTTTAACCTGAAACCATACACACTCAATCTCACAGGTTTCAAAATCAAGCCTGCGGTGGACGTTAAGCGAATTAGAAATATAAACTGCAATACCCGTCTCTTGTTTCTGATAAGGATCTCTTCTAATAACATTAAAACCTCCGAAAGCGATGTCATTATCTGAGATGTTACCATTTAATCGACATTCACTAACGCCGAACATGTGAAAATTTTGATTAATTATAAGTGATAGTTCGGGCAGCTTCCCTAATTAATGGCAGGTATTTAAATGCCCGACTCTGAGCCCATCTATGTTGAGCCATTGTTCATACTTATTAGATATTTCAACAGTGCGTAATCATAAATTTTAAAAACACAAAATGAATACACCTGTGTGTAAATCTAGAGTACTGTAGTCATATATGTGTGTCCATGTCGGATACTGTAGTCATCTTTGTGTTTCCATGTAGGGTACTGTAGTTATCGCTGTGTGCCCATGTAGGGTACTGTAATCATCTCTGTATGTCCACGTAGTGTACACAGAGGCCAGAGAATGCTACCGAAGTTCGGATCCCGAATTGGTTCAGTGCAGAAATGTCTTGTCTACAAACATGGCGGCCCTGGAAGCTCAGCTGGGGGAGATGGCCGTCACAGCGTCTCAATACAGGGACCGGGCCTGTCTGTAAGTCTGCCTGTGTCTGTCTGTCTGTCTATGTGTGGCTGTCTATGTGTATCTGTTTGTGTGTCTGTCGGTGTGTCTGCCTATGTGTCTGTCTCTATATGTCTGTGTGTCTATCTGTAAGTCTGTGTGTCTGTCTGTATGTGTGTCTGTCTGTGTCTGTGTCCGTAAGTCTGTGTGTCTGCCTTTAAGTCTGTCTGTGTGTATGTATCTAAGACTGTGTTTGTCTGTCTGTGTGTCTGTCTGCTTGTGTGTGTATGTTTGTATGTGTGCCTGTAAGTCTGTGTGTATGGGGTGTGCTGTCGGTAAATGTGTGGGCAGGTAGGTACGTAAGTAGGTAGGTAGGCATGAGTGAGGTACGTAGGAAGGTACTTAGGTAGATACGTAAGTAGGCAGGTAGGCATGAATGAGGTACGTAGGAAGATAGTCAGGTAGGTACTAAGTAGGTAGGTAGGCATAAGTGAAGTACGTAGGAAGGTACTTAGGTAGGTACGTAAGTAGGTAGGTAGACATGAGTAAGGTACGTAGGAAGGTAGTCAGATAGGTACGTAAGTAGGTAGGCAGGCATGAATAAGGTAAGTACGAAGGCAGTTAGGTAGGTACGTAAGTAGGTAGGAAGGCATGGGTGAGTTACGTAGTAAGGAAGTTAGGTAGGTATTTAGATATTCTGTATGCAACTATATGTGTTCTTGCATACAGCAGACATGCATGCACACATGCATACATCCATTCATTCATCCATACATCCATTCATAAATCCATTAATCCATCCATACATACATTCATCCATCCATACATACATCCATTCACACATCCATCCACCCATCCATGCATCCATTCGTGCATCCTTCCATACATCCATGCATGTCTGCTGTATGTCTGTGTCTGTTTTACAGTCACGGATGTATGGATGGATGCATGTATGAATTGATGGATGGATGCACGAATGGGTGTATGAATGGATGGATGGCCGAATGGATGGACGCATGTATGAATTTATGGATGGATGCATGGATGCACGAATGGATGTATGTATGGATGAATGGATGGATCCACGCATGGATATATGGATGGGTGCATAAATGTATGGTGTGAATGGATGCACGAATTGATGTATGGATGGGTGGATGGATGCACGAATAGATCTATGAATGGATGGATGGACGAACGGATGGATACATGTATGAATTGATGGATGTATGGATGTATGCACGAATGGATGCATGGATTGGTGAGTGGATGTATTAATGGATGTAGATGGATGGATGATGTATGTATGGATGGATGAATGGATTTATGAAAGGATGTATGGATGGATGAATGGATGTATGGATGGATCGTTGTATGAATGGATGGATGGATAGATGCACGATTTGAGTATGAATGGATGGATGGATGTCTGAATGGATGTATGAATGGATGTATGTATGGATGGATGCATGAATGGATATATGGATCGATGTATGGATGGATGGGCAGATGGGTGAATGGATGTATGGATGGATGAATGGATGTATGAATGGATGTATAGATAGATGGATGAATGGATAGATGGAATGATGAATGTCTTGATGGATAGATCCACGTTTGGATGTATGGATGGATGGATGGACTGACGGATGGATGAATGGATGTATGAATGGATGGATGTATAGATGGATAAATGCATGGATAGATCGATGGATGAATGTATGGGTGGATAGATCCACATGTGGATGTATGGATGGACGGACGGACGGATGTATGCATGAATTAATGGATGCATGGATTGACGGATGGATTGGAGAATGGATGTATAGATCGATAGATACATACATGCATGCATGGATACACAGATAAAAAAGAATCTACACAGACTGTAATGTTATGTCATGTAATGTTATGTCATGTAATGTGAGATAACGTGATGCGATGTGATGTGATGTAATGTAATGCCATGTCATATCACGTCATGAGACGTGATGTAATGTAATATAATGAAATGAAATGTCCCATCATGCCTTGTCATGTCATGTGAAACTTCATCCCGGAGAGTGAAGACGTGTTTTTGTATCTCTTACTTCTCGGATTATTATTACTGCAAGCTGAATCACCTATCATGGATTTTTATATCAATGTGCTCGTTGTGATTCTGAGGATGTGGTGAAATAGTTTTTAGATTAATACAAGTGTTTATTATCGCAAAAATGTGGGTTATATCTAATATTCATTTCGAGTGATAGTGAACACTATTAAATTTCAACCAATCAAGTGCACGAGGCGTGTCAGATACAACACGGGACCTCAAATTACCGCGGCGTGGCTAGATAACAATGCGATTGCTGCGTTCTTCAAGTTTAGTTAGTCGTAATATTAGCAATAATGTCAGGGAAGGAGAGTGCTCCGTATTGGAAGTGAATTGTGAAAGGACTCGCTTAGTGTTTACGATCGGCTGTCAATAAAACTTACACACTAAACAAAGAGAGGGCCGTGAAGAATAAGCTATCCTAGTGCATAAATCCCAACGGCCTAGTCGTCAAACACACCAACTCAGGACAGTGTGTTACTATTTCCTTCAACAACACACTCTATTATGAGGCATTCCGAACTTGCCTACTCAACTACTACAGGCTTGAACTAATTGAACACAGGCAAGATAAGCCACGGGGCCCACGTTTGAGGATCTGATTACGACGCAGTGATTACGATACATTTGTACCGCAGTAAAAATAAACTCATGACACAGGGCAGTAATGAAACATTAATTCCTGGCTAAAAGTAGATTTTTGTTGAACTTGAAAACTCGACACAGACATTCACCGAATCTACTCATACGATGAGTGTACATGACAACATCAACACGAGGCCTGCCAACCCACCAGCGCTCTTGGCTATTGAATATCCAATGGAGCGTATCCAAAACAACATAGAACCCAATGTTGACATTGTTGAAGAAGTACCTGCCTCAGATAACAATAGCATCTTAACTATCAATGGACATTCGTGCGACTGTAAACAGCGCATTGAGGAACTAGAACAATCACTAAAGGCGCTCATTGTCACTGTTTCAACCAACATTGAAGCAAACAACAAGATAAGCAGTGATTACAATGCTCTCAAGACAGAAGTCGCACTCCTGCGAGACGAAAATTTGCTGCTGAGAAATACAGTTCAAATCTTACAGAATGCGTCCTCTACAAACCAAACCGAAGAAGCATGTAATTCTCAAGCAACCGCTTCATCCTTGGGAAATCTTGGGGAAGCTCAATCCCACCCAGAACAGATAAGCGCTATGAAAACAACTCAACGCGCAGAGGAAGATAAAAAACAACAACACCTCAATGTGCAGACGAAGATAAACAACAACAAGCAGTCTACCCCATTGACGTCAAAATAAGCAATAGGTTTGAAGTACTTCAAGAAAAGTCACCAGAAAAATTACAGTGCTTTAACATGCTGCAACGGGCAAGACAAGCCAACAAGATACATCGGGAGAAACCACATGGAGACACAAAGACTGCTGATAATCGGAAATGGATGAAACAACGGTCGAGACGTGCTGACAACCAACATGTACAGACAGCACGACCTGACTGTACACATATTATACTAGGCGATTCCTTAATGAAAGGTTTATACAGCGACAGGATGGCCACATCAGACAAAGACATTGTTTCAATAATCCCACTGCCTGGGGCTGGTGTAGACCGGCTAACAGACAAGATTAGCAGGTTGGCTGTAAATCATAGCGTCAGAAGGGCAAGCGTACATATTGGCATCACCGACACCATGAACAACCAACAAATCACAGGGTCTCAACTGCTGGCACTCTGAACGGATTACGTCACACTTTTCCTAACTCATCCATTTTCTTCTCCTCCATCATATCACCGAGTTATGGACACCAGCGCCGTCTAGCTGACTAAATAACAACATGTTGCAGAAGTTCTGTTCTCAAAACAAGATACAATTCATCAACAATACAGCATCATTCACTTCACAGGCTGGTGCACCAAAAAAGAGTCTTTACAAGGATCAAATACATTTATCTACATTGGGCACCAGTTTTTCTCGCCAAGAATTTAAAATATCCAGAACGGACATACCATACATCCAATACGGGATCGCGCCGGACACTTTTAGCTACTCCTGAAACTCAAGCCAGACGACATACTCCCGTCACATCAAGTACCAATAGGACAGAAGTGTGCAGACCACTCATAACCACTGCACCTGAAATCCAAGCCAGACGGGACACTACCACAACACCAAGTCCGTTAAATACGTCGTCTTTCACACAGGAGGGTAATAATTACGAAGATATGATTCCTATTCTCCCCAGAAAGGATCCGACTTTCAGCAACAACGACGGTGCCAGCACAACCTCCTGTTAGCCACCAACCAGAGGCTCTAGTTGGTAGTCATTACATACCCATGAGACATCATCAGTACCCATTTAATTGTAATCCAGAATGGTTGCACCTCACACGGTATAGCCCAGCTACACTTCGTCAAGCACTTATAATGTCGCTATACCAACAACCAACACAACCTGGTATTTACTAGCAACTTAGGACAAAGCTACACCGGATCTCGGTACAAGAAAGAGCCTCTCCTTAAACGTTTATCTGCATATTTGGTTATAACTTGATCTAGTAACGTATTAGGTTATAAGTTATTACAAACATTGACTGGTTTTGACTTTATATTAATTGATAGTACTTAGCTGTATAGCTTTTATAATAATTCTAATTGTGTTTTCACGGTGAGTGAGGGGGTCTTCACTGCTCTTCCTTACGGATCTGTGTACGTATTTTTATATATTTACAGAGATATTACTGTTTCTCTGTACTTTAGAGTGTGTTTTGTAATAAGGGACGTAAGTTGTATTCACTTTGTGTGTGTGTGTTTTGCTTTTAAACTTGTGATTACGCATTGTTGAAATGTCTAATAAGTACGAACACTGGCTCAGGAATAATGGGCTCAGAATCGGGCATGTAAACATATGCCATCTATTAGGGAAGCTGCCCGAACTATCACTTATACTTAATCAAAATTTTCACATGTTTGGCGTTAACGAAAGTCGATTAAATGGCAACATCTCAGATGATGACATCGCTATCAGAGGTTTTAAAACCATTAGAAGAGATCCCTATCAGAAACAAGAGACGGGTATTGCAGTTTATATTTCCAACTCGCTTAACGCCCACCGCAGGCTAGACTTTGAAACCTGTGAGATTGAGTGTGTATGGATAGAGGTTAAACTTCAAAATTGCATACCGCTAGTAGTTGGCTATCTTTATCGAAACCCCAGTGCAGGAAATATCTGGTATGAAAAATTCACCACTATGATGGATGTAGTCTTTAGTAATGCTAGGGAAATAATATTGCTAGGTGACTTCAACATAGACGCTAACAAATCAAACAAAACATGGGAAAACATAATAGAGTCATATAATTTCCAACAGTTAGTCAAACAAGCCACTAGAATCACTAAATCATCTGCAACACTTATAGATCATATTTATACTACGTGTGCTGATAACATCACAGAATGTAGTGTACCTATCAATGCAATGAGCGATCACTATCCAATATGTTGCACGTGGTCGAAAAGGGGCACCAAAACTCCCAAACACAAACATATAAGCATAAAATATAGAAATTACAAAAATTTCAATCGAGACGTCTTCTTACAAGATTTGGTCAACTCATCTCTAGATTATGTTTACCAGCTTCCTGACCCAGACGATGCTCTGGACCACTGGCTAAAGACCTTTCTAAGTATATTTGATAAACATGTTCCATTTAAGGAAGTTCGTGTTAAACATCACACAAAGCCCCCGTGGATCACACAGGAGGTAGTTGAACTTATGAGAGATCGCGACAGGGCTCACAAAATAGAGATCTAACTATGTACCGTAGTCTGAGAAACAAAGTTCAATATGTTATTCGGAAGGAAAAGAAAAACTATTTTAAGAACATAGTAATAGATAAAACCAACACTAAAGATATATGGAAAGCAATTAATACCTTGACAAACAAACACAAATCATCACAATCATTACCATCAAATCAGGTTACATGTGATCAATTCAGTAGATACTTTCAGTCCGACATAAACCAACTGAAGGCTGCAATACCAGATGCGCCTCATGACATATCTTTATTATCATCATTCTGTGAGAAAAATGCTATGGACACATTTCCTCCAACATACCGCTAATGACGACAACTGAAGTATTTACTCATCTCCGTAATCTAAAAAACAATAACTCATCAGACTAGATGGAATTAGTAGTCGGATCCTTCGCCATGCTGCACCGGCGATCTGCGAGTCACTAACTTTTATATATAATCAATGTCTAACCAGAGGTCACTTCCCATCAGCCTTTAAAATCGCTAAAGTGTATCCTCATTTAAAAGCTGGTCCTCTAGACGATCGTCTCATGAGTAATTATAGACCAATTTCCATATTATCCTCATTATCCAAACCGCTAGAAAAGCACATCCACAGAACAACACTAGATCACTTAGTTCGCCATAAACTGATAGTTGACAGTCAGTCAGGATTTCGGCCAAAATATTCTTGCCATATGGCACTAACAAACATGATAGAAAACTGGCATCAAAATATTAACAACAATACTCTATGTGGAGTGGTGTTTATAGACTTTAGGAAAGCATTCGATATGATAGATCATATCATTCTAATTAAAAAACTAGAAACAATGAAAGTGAGTTTTAATATAGTGACATTAATAAAATCATTCTTATTAGACAGAAAGCAAGTAGTATCACACAATAAAGTTTTATCTCAAGCCATTACCATTAATATTGGAGTACCTCAGGGGTCTATTCTTGGCCCTCTATTATTTGCCATTTATATAAATGATCTTCCATTAAATCTGTCGTCGTCCTGCGATCTATTTGCTGATGACTGCACAGTATATACAAACGCTGTTGATCGTAATGTGCTAGAATTATCCTTGCAACAGGAAATAAATAGTGTAGTTAACTGGAGTCATGCAAACCGCATGCAAATTAACATTACTAAAACAAAGTCTATGTTAATAGGAACCAGGCAAAGACTTCACACTCTAAACTCGCAGAGAACTCTTCAGCTGCACATTGGCAGCACGCCTGTAGAAAGTGTCACCGAGCACAAGACACTGGGTGTTATCATAGTTCAAAATCTAACTTTTAACTCACATGTTCATGCTCTAGTTAAACAAATAGCCAAAAAAGTATACCAACTTGCCAAAATTAAAAATTTCCTTGACGAAAACACAAGAAAGATATTCTATACTTCTCATATACAAACACATATTGATTACTGCTCCACAGTCTGGGATGGATGCTCCAAATCAATAACAAAACGCCTATATTCACTCCAGAAAAGGGCAGTGCGTTTAATTAATGGTGAAAAGCTTACCGACAATTCTAACCTATATAAACGTCTCCGGTTACTGCCACTCCACAAGCGCCTGCTTTTTAATAAGATCAAACTAATTCACAAAATCCTATTTCAAAATGCTCCAAGCTACCTTTGGCCATTGTTTAAATATAACGCTAGACATAGCGAACGACTAAATATACTTCATGTCCCTAAACCTAGGATAGACTTATATAAAACAAGCTTAGCATACTCTGCCGCTCAGTTGTGGAACAATCTTCCACAAGAAATCAAAGACACCACCAATCATGATACATACATTCGCAACCTGTTTGAACACTACCTTAGTACAGACTACATGCCCCCATAACAAACAACACAAAAAAGACAATAATGGTAACTTATCTCAAACGACAACTAGCCAAAAACATTCCCTTATGTATGGCACGTTACACCCTCCTTAGGTATTTAAAATGCCCATGTTAAACACTGCCTCAGTGAGTCATTTGTTATTGATTATTTTTCATGCGTTTTAATGTTCTTTTGTTGTCAAAAGTTGCTTCATAAGTGATGTTGAATGAAAGAATGTATGAGAGGAAATAGAGAAGAAGGGCAGAATGTCAGACGGGCCTGCGTGCCCAATTCTTAACCCTTTGAAAATAAAGACTTATTATTATTATTATTATTATATTATTATTATTATTATTATTATGTAATGTGGTGTGATGTGATGTATTGTAATATCATATCATGTCATTACTGTCATGTAATGGAATGTCATGTAATTGTCATATAATTTCATGTAATGTAATGTAATATCAGTAGTGTAATGTCATGTCATGTCATGTCACGAAACTGAACGAATGCTTTCAGAGAAAGGGCCAACCAGCTTCAGTGTCAGCTGACGGCGATGACGTCACAAGCCCACCCTGACAAGTGCAGTAACCCCGCCGTCCTGGGCTGGCAGCGACAACAAGAGTGCTCGCTCTTGCCCCTGGAGTGTAGGATCAGCAGCCAGGCCTCGCTCGACACACTCTGCCTGCCTGCAGAGTTCCACATACCGGAACGCCAGGCCTATACGGCTGCTGGCCACTGCGTCACTACCAGCGCTGGAGCAGTTATGTTTAGTATAATTGTGTACATGGCTGCGCTGTACTGAGAGATGTCTGTGTTGTACCAACAGCTGTTTGTATTGTACTGACAGCTGATTGTGTTGTACTGACAGCTGTTTGTGTTGAGTGACAGCTGATTGTGTTGTACTGACAGCTGATTGTGTTGTACCGAGAGCTGTTTGTATTGTACCGAGAGCTGTCTGTGTTGTACCGACAGCTGTTTGTGTTCTACTGACAGCTGTACGTGGTGTACTCAGAGCTGTGTGTCCTGTACTGACATGATTTTGTGTTGTAATGAGAGCTGTGTGTGTTATACCGAGAGCGGTTTGTGTTGTACTGACAGCTGATTGTGTTGTACCGAGAGCGGTTTGTGTTGTACCTAGAGTTTTTGTGTGTGTTGTACCGAGAGCTGCGTCACATCCCTACCGCTGTCTGTCGTTTTTGGGTCACAGTGTGTACACCCCATTGTACACACACCACTGTACACACCCTACTGTGCACGCTCCACTGAACACTTCCCACTGTACACTCCCCACTGTACACACCTCACTGTACATTTCCCCATTATGCACACCCCACTGTACACACGCTACTGTACACACCCCACTGTGCACATGCCACTGTACACACCCCACTGTACACACCCCACTGTAAACTCCACTATACACACTTCGCTGAACACATCCCACTGTACACACCCCACTGTACACACCCCACTGTACACACCCCACTGTACACACCCCACTGTACACACCCCACTGTACACACCCCACTGTACACACACCACTGTACACACCCCACTGTACACACCCCACTGTACACACCCCACTGTACACACCCCATTGTACACACCCCATTGTACACACCCCACTGTACACATCCCACTGTACACACCCCACTTTACACACCCCACTTTACACACCCCACTTTACACATCCCACTGTACACTCCCCACTTTACACACCCCACTGTGCACTCCCCACTGTACACTCTCCACTGTACACACCCATTGAACACACCCCACTGTACACTACCCACTTTACACACCCCACTGTACACACACCACTGTGCACCCCACTGTACACCCCATCGTACACACCCCACTGTACACATCCAATTATACACCCCATTGTACACACCCCACTGTATACCCCATTGTACACACCCCACTGTATACCCCATTGTACACACCCCACTTTTCATAACTGTGTACACACTCAACTGTACACCCCATTGTACACACCCCACTGTACACACCCCACTGCACACGCCCCATTGTACATACGCCACTGCACACGCCCCACTGTACATACGCCACTGTACACACCACTGCACACACCCCACTGTACACACGCCACTGTACACACCCCAATGTACACACGCCACTGTACGCACGCCACTGTACGCACGCCACTGTACACACCCCACTGTACACACTCCACTGAACACATCCCACTGTACACTCCCCACTGAACACACTCAGTGTACACTCCCCCATTGTACACACCCCACTGTTCACACCCTATTGTACACACGCCACTGTGCACACCCCACTGTACACTCCACTGTACACTCCCCACTGTACACACCCAACTGTACACATCCTATTGTAGTGGGAATCTTTGTCTGACTGTGTCCCCTGTTGGCGCGACAGCTACCATTGTCATAACTAGCATTATTTGGTGGTCTAGTCACATTCCCATGTGTTTACAATGTTGGTGGTCTAGTCACGGCTTGCACATTCCCATGTGTTTACAATGTTGGTGGTCTAGTCACGGCTTGCACATTCCCATGTGTTTACAATGTTGGTGGTCTAGTCACTTCTTGCATATTCCCATGTGTTTACAATGTTGGTGGTCTAATCACGGCTTGCACATTCCCATGTGTTTACAATGTTGGTGGTCTAGTCACTGCTTGCACATTCCCATGTGTTTTACAATGTTGGTGGTCTAGTCACATTCCCATGTGTTTACAATGTTGGTGGTCTAGTCACATTCCCATGTGTTTACAATGTTGGTGGTCTAGTCACATTCCCATGTGTTTACAATGTTGGTGGTCTAGTCACTGTTTGCACATTCCCATGTGTTTACAATGTTGGTGGTCTAGTCACATTCCCATGTGTTTACAATGTTGGTGGTCTAGTCACGGCTTGCACATTCCCATGTGTTTACAATGTTTGTGTCTAGTCACTGTTTGCACATTCCCATGTGTTTACAATGTTGGTGGTCTAGTCACATTCCCATGTGTTTACAATGTTGGTGGTCTAGTCACATTCCCATGTGTTTACAATGTTGGTGGTCTAGTCACTGCTTGCACATTCCCATGTGTTTACAATGTTGGTGGTCTAGTCACGGTTTGCACATTCCCATGTGTTTACAATGTTGGTGGTCTAGTCACATTCCCATGTGTTTACAATGTTGGTGGTCTAGTCACATTCCCATGTGTTTACAATGTTGGTGGTCTAGTCACGGCTTGCACATTCCCATGTGTTTACAATGTTGGTGGTCTAGTCACATTCCCATGTGTTTACAATGTTGGTGGTCTAGTCACATTCCCATGTGTTTACAATGTTGGTGGTCTAGTCACATTCCCATGTGTTTACAATGTTGGTGGTCTAGTCACATTCCCATGTGTTTACAATGATGGTGGTCTAGTCACGGCTTGCACATTCCCATGTGTTTACAATGTTGGTTGTCTAGTCACTGCTTGCACATTCCCATGTGTTTACAATGTTGGTTGTCTAGTCACTGCTTGCACATTCCCATGTGTTTACAATGTTGGTGGTCTAGTCACATTCCCATGTGTTTACAATGATGGTGGTTGTAGCGTAGCGTCAGCTACGATGATAAGGAATCTATCAAAGTGCTGTGGATAGACTTTCTACGAATAGAAAAATAGGTCACTGAGAAGACAAGACTGAATAGCTCGTAATTCTAGGCGGAATAAAGGTCCCAGAACAAGTCTAATCTTCTGACAGTGTTCAGGCAGACAGGAATGGCGTACAACTATACTGGTTTGCTACAGACAGTCTGCCAAGGTTGTCTAGCTACGTTGCCTGAAATAAAACAAAGCTCGAGCCCCCAACTCTAATAACTCTCAATGACACGGAGAAAGACAGAGTAAAATATATAACAGAGACAAACTTTCATATCTTCTCACTCTACTATGACTAAGGTTAATTAGGTAACAACTAGAGTTTGTAAAATTAAAATCACATTAACATTTAATATATGATAACACTTTGGGTGCTCCACTGGAGGCAGCCCTGTACATGAAAAGGGATACACTTCCCTGTATCCTATTGCATATCTAATATTATGGGTGGAATCTACTAGACTGTCTAATCATTGACGACTCTTTGGCCTATAGTATATTTTGAGTTGATTGATGGTGGTGGTGGTGGTGGTGGCCAACGGTAAGTTTGGCCACTTATCTTCTGGTTCTCCGGCTTACACAGTGCGTGTAAACCCTAGTTAGTAGGCATAAGTGAGATGGTAGTAAGTGATGCTTCTCAAAAGAGTCACACAGGTTGGCGCATCTAAAGCTTGGCGCTGAAGGTGTCAAATCCTTCTAATCTTCTGACCACACTGGGGTACGAACACTGCTCTAGGAATCTCTCTAATATATCTTAAATATATTTATGGCCGTAATACGTGCCAAAGATAAAACTCTAACACTTTATAAGTATTTTCTCAGAGCCTAGTGACTAGCATGTTTCTACCCCGACTTTTGGATTGCGAAAGAACGAGGTTAGCTATTTTTCTCCTGACCGGAAGTGGTCGTGCCAGGGAGTTCGTTTCCTTTAATTTATCCGACCAAATTGTAAAATAGTCGTAGCCAAATTTGTAGGTTTGGCTGGGTACCCTACTTTGTAAATTCAGCCTCTTCCCCAATCCTAGTATAACGTATTATTTCCCACTAGAGTAATAACATCAATTAGCAGTAGATTTATGCTATAGCCATGGGCTGTCTATACATAGATATATAGGAATAAAAACGAAATTAAATTCTTCTATAATTACATAAGGGTTTTAAAAAGAATTTACTCCAATTTAAGCAAAAGATGAAGAGGAAGCTGGAGACTTCGTCACATATGCCCACCGTTGAAAGTAAAGTTCGAGGATTCGAACTTTACTCCAGCCAGCACACTCATCAGATTTTGTTGGCACTTACTCCAACAACCCTGGAACATATGGACCAGTCTCCCCCTCTTCTTCAGTAGAACAATTCCTACTGAAACCCTGCTTCTTCGTTTCTAAGACATCTTCTAAGAAACCTCCTCCCTTGATGTCGTTTCCATGGAAACCTATGACGACCTGGTCGTCCCCACCCCTCTTCTCTATTCTGAATTCCCAGAGAGTGTTCTCCCCTAAAGGAATAAGGGTTACTGGTTGGCACAGTAACAGGTAAATGATTTTGTCGGACTGGGTCAGTACGGTTTATCATCGTGTTTACTGTGTCACCTTTAATCCATCCAGGCTTATCTGTTGGCATAGGGGCATGAGGATCTGGAATTCGTCTCATCTTCCCTGATTCAGACGTCTCCGAATTCAGGTCGATAGAGACATCATTCGCTGTCTCCTGAGGTGTCAAGGGATACTCCATATCTGAGTTATCTCCCCCTTCGACCACAGTTGCCACCGATAATGCCATCAGATGCTCCGGTGGATCATTTAATCTTTCTACATGTTTCCTAATTAAATACATGGGAAAGACTTCCCGATTACCCTGAATGTCTAGTTTGTAATGGGTGCGAGACACCTTATCTGCAATAAGGAATGGCCCCTGCCAACCCATATCTAAAGGATTATCCCCCTTTGGTGATAATACTAACACTTGATCCCCTATCTTAGGTGGAGTTCCACCAAGAGTAGGTGGAACCAGATGGCACTCTTTACATGACCTGACATATCGTTTGATATCCCGTGTCATTCCCGGTCAGAAATAGGAGAAATAAAGACTTTGGTTGGTTGCTTTCATCCCCATATGCCCACTGTCCGAGATGGAGTGTACCATTTGTAAGACATGGTTACGATACCTTTTGGGTACCACAAACTGTTCGTGGACGTGATCCATAGTTCCCGCCCTACGAAATACCAGTTCCTCCTTTTCGTAGAAATCACCAGCTACCGGTGGGTTTCTAGATTTTGGCAGTTTGCCAAAGCAGGATTGTAAGGTGGGACATGCTGCTTGGGCAGCCCTAATCTCCCTAGTTAATGGGTGGATAAGAATTTCGGGTTCACTCAAAGCGGTGTCCTGATTCTGGGTCTGCATAGCGCATGTATAAGTTGTGGACTTAGGTTCACCCAGATATACATATTTTCGCCCTAACATGAAGGGATATACTGGATCATCTAGCACAACAGCAGAAACTGTTCCGGTGACATATTTGGATGTCACCTTCACCCTAGCAACTTTAACAAGTTTAGGTTCAGAGCTCAGAGTAGCACCTCTTAACTCAATAGTGTGGTCAGTCCATTGTCCAGGTTTCACCAAGTGAGCTGCAATGGCCGCGTCACTCTCCAAACCCGTGTCATATAAACACGGTACCTGTCTCCCATTTACAGTAACTGTCTCAACTACTGGAGGTCTTTGATTATCACCAGGGGTCCTCCATTGGTGGTTTTTATCCGCCAAAGTCAAACAAGCCGTGTAATGAACAGGGGGTTTGTTTTTGCAAGAACTAGTATGGTGGTCATTTGTTCTGCAATTTTTACAATACTGATTACCCCCTCTATTACCTGTAGGTTGTTGAGGTTGGGATGACTGTTTACTATGGTAATTACCTGGATTTTGGTGTGGACTACCAGTGTGCCACCTGTTGTCCTTACCTTCAGAGTTATTGTTTTGATAACCCTGATTTTGTGTGGAAGGATTATTTTGGGTCTTATCCATATGACTAGGTTTAGCAGTACCTGCCTCACCATGTGCAGTTAAATACCTTTCGGCTAGTGAAATTATCTCTTCTAATCGAACTCCACCATTTTCAGCTATGAACATTTGGAGAGCTTTCGGGAGACCCTCTTTGAATTGATCTGCAAGCATCATTTCCTGTAGCCCCTCGTAGGTAGTATCAAATTTGCTCAGTCCTACCCACTTCGTAAAATACGTATGTTGTCGTGAGGCGAACTGCGCAAATGATTCTCCCTGAGATCTTTTGGCTGTCCGGAACTTCAGCTTGTAGGCTTCTGAGGTTAATTCAAATCTTTGTAAGAGAGCATTTTGAGGGTATCAAAGTCCCGTTCAAGACCAGGCGGAAGCTTTGTGAATACATCAAAAGCCGGGCCGCGGAGTCCTTGGGAGAGTTTGATATTAAATTTTTCTTTAGGCAGATTATACGCTTCACACATGATGACAAAACGATCAAGGTATTCATCCATCTGATCCTCCTTCGGGTTGAAGTGGGCCAGAGGGAAGCTCATGGATCCTTGGGCGAGAGACGGTCCTGAAGAAATGTCACTACTGTGATGGGGAGAACTAGCACTACTGTACCTGGAAGCATCAGGATTTTGCAACTCCAATCTCCTTAGTTCCAATTCATGCTGTCTCAACTGTTCTTCCCTCTTCATTTCCAGTTCTGCTTGCTTCAACTGTCTGTCCAATTCAGCTTGCTTCAGCTGGTTGTCCAATTCAGTTTGCTTCAGCTGGTTGTCCAATTCAGTTTGCTTCAGCTGGTTGTCCAATTCAGCTTGTCGCATCTTCTCTTTGGATTCCATTTCTGCAATTCTAATTCTTTCCTCTCTTGCTTCCTTCTCTCTGTCTTTGATAATGTCCCGTTGTTCCCTTCTCCACTCTCGTTCTGCTTCTTTTACATATTTGCCCAATTCGACACCTTCATACCCTAACAAAGTTCCTTCTTCTCTCAACTCCTCTTTCGTAGGTGGCTTTTCGGAAGACATTATTTGGTAACAAAGTTGGGATAATGTGAAGCACCCTGAAATACACTTACTCACCACTAAGTGATCTGTCCTGAAATTATGCAAGTAATAAATTCACTGACAGTATGCACATACACAACTGACGATACAACACAGGGACTTACCCGTCAGCCCACACTCACTTATGATATTGGCCCTAACTTTTTGGAACCAGGTTAACTTATGTTATATTATGTTATGTTATCTTATATTGGCTATCTAGTGTTTAGTTATGCTATATTATACTACCTATTGTCACTATAACTTTCTCTAGTTTTACTTATGGTCTAGTCACGGCTTGTACATTCCCATGTGTTTACAATGTTGGTTGTCTAGTCACGGCTTGCACATTCCCATGTGTTTACAATGTTGGTAGTCTAGTCACTGCTTGTACATTCCCATGTTTTTACAATGTTGGTTGTCTAGTCACGGCTTGCACATTCCCATGTGTTTACAATGTTTGTGTCTAGTCACTGTTTGCACATTCCCATGTGTTTACAATGTTGGTGGTCTAGTCACATTCCCATGTGTTTACAATGTTGGTGGTCTAGTCACATTCCCATGTGTTTACAATGGTGGTGGTCTAGTCACATTCCCATGTGTTTACAATGTTGGTGGTCTAGTCACGGCTTGCACATTCCATTTGTTTACAATGTTGGTGGTCTTCCATCCAATGTTTAGGTGGTGTCTAGTCACATTCCCATGTGTTTACAATGTTGTGGTCTAGTCACATTCCCATGTGTTTACAATGTTGGTGGTCTAGTCACATTCCCATGTGTTTACAATGATGGTGGTCTAGTCACGGCTTGCACATTCCCATGTGTTTACAATGATGGGTGGTCTAGTCACGGCTTGCACATTCCCATGTGGTTTACAATGTTGGTTGTCTAGTCACTGCTTGCACATTCCCATGTGTTACAATGTTGGTGGTCTAGTCCACATTCCCATGTGGGTTTACAATGATGGTGGTCTAGTCACGGCTTGTACATTGCCCATGTGTTTTACAATTGTTGGTGGTCTAGTCCACCGGGACCTTGTACATTCCCTTGTGTTTACAATTGTTGGTGAGGTCTAGTCACGGGCTTTTACATTCTCCGTGTTTTACAATGTTGGTGGGTCTAGTCACGGCTTGCACATTCCCATGGTGTTGACAATGTTGGTGGACTAGTCACGGTTTGCACCTTCCCATGTGTTTTACAATCGTTGGTGGTCTAGTCACGGCTGCACATTCCCATTGTGTTAACTGTTGGTAGGTCTAGTCACGGCTTGTACCATTCTCATGTGTTTACATGTTGTGGTGTCTAGGTCACACATGTCCCCATGTGGTTACAATTAGATCGGTAGGTCCTAGGTCCGGGCTTGTACATTCCCATGTGTTTACAATGTTGGTGTTCTAGTTACGGCCTTGCACATTCCCATGTGGTTTACAATGTTGGTGGTCTAGTCTAGTCCGGCTTGTACATTCCCATGTGGTTACAATGTTGTGGTCTAGTCACGGCTTGCACATTCCCATGTGTTTACAATGTTGGTGGTCTAGTCACTGTTGCACATTCCCATGTGTTTACAATGTTGGTGGTCTAGTCACATTCCCATGTGTTTACAATGTTGGTAGTCTAGTCACGGCTTGTACATTCCCATGTGTTTACAATGTTGGTGGTCTAGTCACGGCTTGCACATTCCCATGTGTTTACAATGTTTGTGTCTAGTCACTGTTTGCACATTCCCATGTGTTTACAATGTTGGTGGTCTAGTCACGGCTTGCACATTCCCATGTGTTTACAATGTTGGTGGTCTAGTCACGGCTTGTACATTCCCATGTGTTTACAATGTTGGTAGTCTAGTCACGGCTTGTACATTCCCATGTGTTTACAATGTTGTTGGTGTAATCACGGCTTGCACATTCCCATGTGTTTACAATGTTTGTGTCTAGTCACTGTTGCACATTCCATGTGTTTACAATGTTGGTGGTCTAGTCACATTCCCATGTGTTTACAATGTTGGTGGTCTAGTCACATTCCCATGTGTTTACACTGTTGGTGGTCTAGTCACTGCTTGCACATTCCCATGTGTTTACAATGTTGGTGTCTAGTCACGGCTTGCACATTCCATGTGTTTACAATGTTGGTGGTCTCGTCACATTCCATGTGTTTACAATGTGGTGTCTAGTCACATTCCCATGTGTTTACAATGTTGGTGGTCTAGTCACGGCTGCACATTCCCATGTGTTTACAATGTGGTGGTCTAGTCACATTCCCATGTGTTACAATGTTGTGGTCTAGTCACATCCCATGTGTTTACAAGTTGGTGGTCTAGTCACATTCCCATGTGTTTACAATGTTGGTGGTCTAGTCACATTCCCATGTGTTACAATGATGGTGGTCTAGTCACGGCTTGCACATTCCATGTGTTTACAATGTGGTTGTCTAGTCACTGCTTGCACATTCCCATGTGTTACAATGTTGGTTGTCTAGTCCCTGCTTGCACATCCCATGTGTTTACAATGTTGGTGGTCTAGTCACATTCCATGTGTTTACATGATGGTGGTTGTAGCGTAGCGTCAGCTACGATGAT